>CAXKVY010003688.1:0-20539 GCA_964058915.1 Tetropium fuscum | reverse complement strand
AAACGTTGTGCCCCAATGTATTATTTAGACTTTTCCCAAAACCTTTAATGTTTTTTTTTCAGCTTTAAGTTATTGTTTCTATAACGAATGTACTATGAGTTTTTCGATCATTCGTCCATTATTAAAATATTAATTAAATAATTTACTAGTGATAGTGATAGACAAGTGTGATAAAAATATTACATTGCCATAATTTTAAACCATATAGCATTTTGCCCGTTTAATATTTAGACGAAACCAACCTTCAAGACAGGTTAACCTTCTGCAGAGACATACTTGATAGAATAGAGGAAGATGATGAGTTTCTAAGTCATGTCTTTTGCACTGACGAAAGCAGTTTTTCTACTGCGGGAATTTTTAACAGAAAAAATGCACATTACTAGGCAGCGGAAAATACACATATTGTAAAAAAAATAAAAAAACAAGGATACCAAACTGTAAACGTGTGGTGTGGCATCCACAAGGATGCTATTGTAGGTCCTGTATTTATAAATGGGCCCTTAAATGCACAACGTTATGTGGATATTCTTCAACATCCAGTTGAAAACTATTTAGATAATATTAATTTAGTGGACAACAGATCTGTTATTTCGCAGCAGGATGGAGCACCACCACACTCTACAAGGAACGTCACCGTATATCTAAACAGAAAATATCCTATTTGGATAGGAAGGCACGGTGTTATACATTGGCCCGCTAAAAGTCCGGACTTAACACCTATGGATTTTTTTCTCTGGGGTACGATAAAACAAGATATATACGAAACTGGGGTTTTTAATAATATGAATGAGTTAAAAGAATGGATACGTGTAAAAATTGAGGAATTAAACCAAAATGGTGATATATTTCAAAGGGTGAGAAGCAATTTTATAAAGCGATGCCAAATGTGTATTCAGAATGGTGGTGGTTACGTGGAAAATATTTAATTACGTTACGTATAAAATTGTGTTACTCTATTGTGTTACTGTATTAATATTGACTTTTATTTGTTTTTATTGCGCTTATGTTGTTTATTGTTATTACTCGTTATTGTTATTGTCACCTATACATTATTTATTTTATTTATTATTTTATTATTTATTTATTATCTCAATAGATGGCATTGTTTCCAGAGATATCTTGATATGTCTTTTGTTTTATAATTGACACCCGTAATGTGATAAGTTTTTAGTAATATCTCACGAACAGGTGGAGTGATTATATAACAATTAGATATTTTTTTATTCAGAAAATTAAGGACTTTATTTTGGTATAAAAATATACGGGGTGTTCCATTTAAAAAAATAATGTTTTATTTTCCACCCTGTATATCTTATGAGATTTTTAATATGCGTGCTCAGATTATAAAAATTCATCAAAAACCGCGTCCACTCCTTTTTTGAATGAGTTAAATCGGCAAAGGATAAGAGAGATAAGGGGGTGTCAATCTTAAGAGACTTACCCTGTACAAAGTACATGTGAACACTACTGTATTCCTCACATTTTGTCTTTTAGAAAATAAGTTATGTCTTGGGCCCTGGGATCTTACTCTATAATAATCTATCAAATGTTTCAACTTTCATAATGCAGGTAATATCCATAAAATATTTCTTATTGCCGATTATGTTTTGAAAGTGTCCCTTAATGACTCTGGATTATTAAAGGATTTGAACTGTTGAACTGTGATTTGATGTTGAACTAAACATACTCGCCATTTTTCAGTCTATAGCGTATATCCTAAAACATGCTATTTTTTACCGCACCTGTTTTACTAGCATGGTGTTAAAAGCCGAATCACAGTGGGCCCTTAACCTATTAATTCCGACACATATATCGACTTGTTCAGGCATTATTATTCGCTGTCGTAAATTCTACCATAATCAGAATAAATATTCATAGCGCGCCACTCTATCGCCGTGTAGAATCACACTTTAATAGTGGTCATAAAGTTTGTTGTCAATAATTATTCGCATATTTTAAGCTACTCCAAACCAAAGTAAATAAATAATACGTGCTTTTATCCAGGTAAGCATAGCAATTGTGTTTCAGAAGTCTGTAACTTGATTGATGAATTGCTGTCTTTAGTGTTTCAACCCAGTAAGTCATATTTGCAGTTGCCGTTCGTTGAAGTTCGTAGCTGATGAGTAGGGCAGCTCTGGTTCCTCCTAAGTCATATTCCTCCTAAGTCATATATTTGACTTAGTCCAAATGCTTACTCCAATTGCTCTTGTATCCATTGAGGATTTCTCAGTTTTTGTCGAATCTCGTAAATGCTCTCGATTTATGATTACAAACGTTCACTTATATTTTGTATTCTCATTTTAGCCGATCTGGGTAATTGGAGTCATTCGTTTGCTTGTGTTATTATTACCTATATTACCAGTGTTATTATTACCTATTATATGGATTCGTAGTTCATGATTGACTGAATTGATTGACGCCATTCATGCTACGATATTGAGGTAAAAATGGTCAAATAATTGGATTTAATGTATTTGTGAATTCCTAACTTCCTGGACTACATGTAAACAATTAGTACATAATATCTTTAAATTTAAAAGAAAACATTAGCCACTGTCTGCTCACTTCTGATTATAGGGTTTTATTACTCTCTTTCGTTTCCAAATAGACTATAGAGAATATCAAAACACATTACTTTTCCTAATATAATGATACTGATACGGTGAAGTGTAATGAGACTTAAAAAAGTACGTAAAAATAGAGATTAATTTGGAACGAGGGAAGTATGTGGATGGGTTTTCGATGCTATAAATTAAGCGTGAAAGTTGTACCTCAGCTACAGAAGCCGCAGATAATTTTTTATCTCCACATCGTTTGCTATTTTAACCGCTTACCTTGTTACCATAAAACGTTTATCTTTTATAAAGCACTCTCAATTGTCATCACTTTGTAATTTGTAACAATGTTTTCCTTTTACTTAGTAGTTACCCGGGTACCCCATTATATTTTGACCCTTTTTAAACCTATATTACTTTAGAACTAGTAAATATAATGAAATGCGGTTTTATTCTTCTTTTTGAAATGCTTCTTTTAAGTTTTTCCCTGAGGCATATTTTTTAGTATTAAATATACTTCTTGCCGCGTTCTGGCTTTAAGAAAACGTTAGTGATATGCGACATGCAAGTCCAGTCATCTGTAGTCAGCAAGGACCTTGCAGAATACGTATAGAGATCGTGCGCATGTAAATGTGGCGCGCTCTGTGGCAGAATACGTCCCCAACGTGAGGCGAGCGCGATTCCGCGACAGCGCAAATGTTTCTGGTTCACTAATATTTCTCAGTTATTTTTGTATATAGTTGTCTTATACGCTCTTGATTGTAATACTGCTGCATAATTTGTAGTCCTCACTATATTATTGACATTATTGGAATATGTTAAGCACAACATTTGCAATTATATTCAATTCAAACTTAACAAAGACAAAACTAATTATGTGTATTATGATGATAGACATAAGCGAATTGGAATGAGATCCTTGTAGCATCGAAAGACAATGTTGATTTAAAATTACGTTGTATCGCTGACGAACGTATGTACTATACATAATGCTAACCAGCTACGCGCCTGATTGGTCAGAACATAATATCATTATATCTAAATTATTTATCGGCGCAAAAATCTATCTCAGGCATAATCGCAATAGACAAGTTCCAATAATAAGGATAGAATATCGAGCATTAATAAACTATTGTCTAGATTAATGCGAAAGCATCAATGTTGATATGGGTTTCGTGAGTTTATAATCTAGAAGCAAAATGCAATGTAGAGATGACGCCGAACAGATACATCGAAATTACACAACAAAGAGTGAATCATATGATACTGTGGTGTTTAGAAATCAAAATTAGATCAAGTCAAGTTCAAATTGTAAGGGTTTTATGTAAAATTCCAAAAAAATAAGTAATTGACGTCAATCTGATTGGTCAGATGTATCATAACAACAAGAAAGAAGGATCGTAACCAGGAAATGCAGATGTTTTTCAATACGGCATATCCGTGGTTATAAGAATTAAAGAGAATTCAGCTAAGGCGTTCAAAGGTACAACAGCCACGCTAATATTGTTTATAAAAATTTGTTAAATTAATAGTTAAATTAAAGTGACATTAGTTAAAATGGTGAAAGAAAAGAGTTTGATGATAAAGATAAAAAAAAGATACAATTTTCAAGAAGTCTTCAGTTTAAAGAGTATATAAGTGCAGAAGCCGAAATAAAAAAGTTTGAGGCAGAAGAGATCACATAATTAAAATTCCAGCGATCATCGCAGCCTTTCAAAGTTAGTACGGCGACATCTGCTAGATGACACCACCAGAGTCCAGCAGCATCTGTTAGTTCGTGATCAAGTCAGTGTCGTAGAAAATAGTAATAAGTTTTTTGTGCATCATAATAGAAAATGGATTAACATTAATTTCCGAGGTAACAACCATTTCAAACTTTGCTAGTTTTTAAGATAATTTATGACAGAGGACTTGGTCCCATGTGTTAGAAATAAGTTACTTTTGTTTGCGTAGGGTAGTAATAAGATTTTAGATTTTGTTGGTTTAATGATCATATATGACAATGGACATCGTCATATACATAAATTATTTCTTCTTCCTTGTTAAAGGAAGAAAAATTTGTTTACAGACCTAATTATAAATAATCATCCCAACAATAGGGCATTCTAAAATATACAAACATCACAATATATATATATATATATATATATATATATATATATATATATATATATATATATATATATATATATATATATATATATATATATATATATATATATATATATATATATATATATATATATATTTTGTGAAAAGTAATCTTGGGTTTGTAGCATTTCATTACATAGAAATAAGCAACTAGACGAATAAGAAAGAAAACACACTTACCAGTACTATATCTGGACACACATACGGAAATGAATCACTATGCATATGAAAACGAACCACTTAGAAGTTGTACAAGTTCTTTCACCTTTCTTGAGGATCTTCAGAGCAGTATACGATTTATTTCATTGATCATTCATACTTGAATTTAAATTACCAATACACCAACATTATTGTTATATAACATGTTGGTGTATTGGTAATTTAAATTCAAGTATGAATGATCAATGAAATAAATCGTATACTGCTCTGAAGATCCTCAAGAAAGGTGAAAGAACTTGTACAACTTCTAAGTGGTTCGTTTTCATATGCATAGTGATTCATTTCCGTATGTGTGTCCAGATATAGTACTGGTAAGTGTGTTTTCTTTCTTATTCGTCTAGTTGCTTATTTCTATGTAATGAAATGCTACAAACCCAAGATTACTTTTCACAAAATAAATATGAATAGCAAAGAATTTCAAAGCTAATATATATATATATATATATATATATATATATATATATATATATATATATATATATATATATATATATATAATGCTTAGATGGGCAGGTCACGTAAAATATATTATGCAAATAAATATGTTGGTTAGTCGAATTTATTATATCTTATTATTTAAATGTATAATATGTATTGAATATATGTATGTATTGAAGCAAGATTTCCTGATGCTTAGTTAAACTGAGTCATATGTGAACTTGTATTCATATGATGAAATTAGCAGTAAATTCTATCGATTCGATAACCTAAATATTGTTATGTTGAGTTACTTGTTAATTAATCATAAAGTAATATTTTCCCGTGTTTCCCAGGATATAGGTAAGTATATGTAAATCAGTAAGACAAAATATGAGAAGCTCTCCCCGTCAGCGTCCTAAGGCCGTGAAACTATTATTGGTCTGCATAGAGAGTCCATAAAAAAATCCGTCTCGATTGAAACAAATTGCTTGTTGTCCTACTTCTATGTCTGGACGGTCGTCTGTGTTCAACAACCAGAACATGTTTTTCTACGTTTTTTTCGAGCTATTCGGTTTATTCTGTCACCTCTGCTTTATTAACTCAGTTTGGAACTTCAATAATAGCAATGATAATACACAGTATCTTTTATGTCGGATGAATGAAAATTCTTAGATATACCATCCCCTGAAATATCACCCTAACTTTAAAATCATGATTTCATTATGTATAACATTATATTTTACTAGGTACCAAGGTGACAATATCTTTTATAATATCTTTGCTAATAGTTAATAAGTATAGACCATGAGCGGTATAAATCTTATATATAAATATCAGAATTTATCAGTTTATTATTGTGTAATTTTACTATTTTTTGTTTTTAAAAATTCTTTGCCCAAACAAGCCTATTTTGGGTAAACCACACGTGAGTTTGTGTTGTAATACCTTCAAATTGCTCTGTTTGCCATATATGTTTAATCTATTTAGATCAGACATCAGCAGAGATGAATCATCAGCGAATAGTAAAATGTCGTCCACGACGAAGTCGTTTACAAAAATATTATATAGTAAGTGCCCTCTAAACCGAACTTGTGGTACTGCTTTTGGTGTTTTATGAACTTCAGACTTAGAATAGTGAATTTCTTCAAAGTGTGCTCTACCATACAATAGCTTTTAATCCAATTTAATGGGACATCCCTTACACCTTAGCTCTCAAGTTTTTCTATGAGTCTATCATGGCGCATAAGATACGCTTTACTCAAATCAAGGAAGACAGCGACACTATTTTTCTTATATTACCCATTTAAAAAGCGTGGCTATAATAATAGCAGTGGCCGTATAATGACCAAAATTCCTCTTGGTGAGGAATTAATAAACGATTTTGGATTAAAACCAACCACTTTTAATCGTCTCCGCATTTGATTACCGATATTATGAATCCGTATAACCACGGAATATGAAGACCAAATTACTACCGCTAAATTAAGACTTCTCCAAAATGACTACAGGGTCACTAAGTTTGGTTGGTGACGTGGCAGTAGCAGCCAAGGGGGAAAAGGATTATATGCGTAGACTTGGGAAGTCTTTCTCTAGATATAGTCCTGAGATTCAGCACCCGAATCCAAGTCTTAACCGGCGCCCGAATCCAAGTGCCTATCTTTGCGCTCCCTCGATCCGACGCGACGCCTGGATCCACTGAATTGCAATATTTTCTCGATTTTTTTGGTTTCAAAAGCCAACATTCCCAAGGTTTTAATAATCGCTGCGTCGCGTCGCAAAATCTCCAACTGTTTATATAAACCTTATCTGCCGCCGCATTTATAGATTGGGAAATTTAATACACACGATGTCTTATGCCTGGTTTCCCCGACTTTGTCGAACCGAATTTGAAATAATATATATCATGTGTCCCACAATTCTGAAGTATATTTCGCTATTTTCATATCTTCAATTACCAATTATTAATTGTTAATTGTTACAATAGCCAGTAATCATGTCTTCGGTTGACCAGTTGCCAGTCAGCTTTTCTAGAATATTCATTTTTGTTAAGATTTGCATGTCTCTGAATAAATAATAAAAACAAATACCACCTACAAAATTGGACAAATAAAAAGTTGCTTAAGCAATATAAAAATCTATTTTATGCTTACGATGGTTCCATTTTGAGAAACTTTTATATGTCCCATCTTGAGCAACATGTATTAATTTTGTAATAAACACAACATGTATTCATAGGATATAATAATATTTTAATATAACCTTATATTATTATTAACAGAAATATTTTAATATAACCGCTAAAAATAAACAACTGTTGTGCGCACTACGATAGAGACGCGACATTTTGACACATAATGATTTTCCTCTAGAATAGTGATAATACTAGGAGCTTTTGGACATAAATAGATGGCGCCACATTCCTGACAATTAACTGTTAATTATTCCTAATAATTAAATATTTCCCAGTGCCGATGGTTCAGCGTGATGAAGTGGCATGACAAGGTACCTCTTTCTTATAAAACATCGCTGTATGGCTCTGAAGATTTCCAGTGAATTCAGCTAGAGTCCTTTTTTATATTTTTCTTACTATTTTCTATATTTACTTTTTAAGGGACGAGCCTAGCCGCAAGATTTAGCCGGTAAGATTTCGATCTTCAGAGTTAAGCAAGGTGGACGCTGGCTGGCACTTGAATAGGTGACCTACGCAGACTTAGTGCGAGCTGTGACAGTCCACCTGAGAACAGGGATCGCAACATATCTGCTGCGGGCGTGCGGTCCCCGATAAATGGTAAAATGGAATATAGCAATAAATTTCAGTAACTCAGACCATGTTATCATACATAAAAGTGTAAGAAACTTTGCCACCAAGCCATCCGTTAGAAACAGGATGCTTTGAAGAAAAGTGGTCAAGTAAAAAGAAGGATGTTCAAGGGGCCTAATGAGGCCTAAGTGCTGTAGTGGAAGTGACTTCCACTACACTCCGACCCCCATACATACATACTATTTTTAAGTTAATTCTTACCCCTTTTTTTATAATTCTTCTAGTTCCATGTATTTCGTCTTTGTGGTGTTTGTTCTTAAATGTGATACGTTTGGTTTTCATTTGTAATAGTCTATTTATTTAAGACCTGTATCAATTTTCAGCTCTAGGTACATGAATTTTTGCAACTTTTCTTATCCAATTTTATTGGATTATTTATTTGTACATTTTGGTAATCAATAATAGTCTCAGGCCCTAAGGTAGCGAGTACACAAAGTGACGGCAGATGATAGAGTACAGACCACAGATGCGTGCTTGATAAGAGAGCTCCATGTTTGATAAGCATAAACAATATCGTACCCAGAAAATCCCAAACAATTGTAAATTAGTATAGGTATACACTGAGAAAGTATAACAGGATTTGAACAAGTCTCATTCATTGTCCTGACTATAAAAGCCATCTTGTCTTTTGTCTGTACCTTATTGCCTCGTTAGCTCTTTGATCTATACCTAATAGTACATTTGTTTCCCATAATGAGGTGAACAAACCTTTCTAGAATATGCTTGATGCCCATTTAAAATGTTCTAAATAATTCCTGAAATATGGAGTTCTTTTCTATTACTGTTGGAATCCACTAACTTTAATGGCACTTTAAGGCAGTGAAAGCAAAATTTGTAGCATGAATACCTACTATCGTAGAGCGGTTTAATTCCACCGCGCCGTATACGCAACATTGTTAAGTTCATGGTCAATGATCTTCACCATGGAGAAAGTAGTTGATCCATACAAAAACAAACCTGACACATAAACTTTAAAATACGATCTCGCTGCAATCGAACAATTAGTTACACCACAGCAATTCTTTTACCAAGTACTTATGAATAATGTCTATTAAATTCTTATATTTCAGAGTCGGTCCTTTGTCTGCTTTACTGTTTATAAAATTTACTCGTCAGCGATGGCAATGTACATAAGTGACATTTAATAACAATTGCTTGTGGTGTGTTTTATGGTCCAACTGTTCTTATTTTCACTTGCATACAATGTGTCCACGCCTTTTGTTTGTAGTTACGAAATAATATAATTTAAATTTAGCAGATGGAAGAAAGTTAACAAGAATGTTAAGATACTTGATATTACATGTAAATAATTAAAAACAAGAAAGGTGAGAGAGCATAATTTGTAAAAGACAAAAAACAGCAATACAGAGGAGTTCTGAGAATGTTTAGAGAAAGTACATTGAATTTAAAAAAAACATAAATCTGCAGGGTAAGTAAAACTACCAACCTTTAAAAAGGGATGTTAATAAACTGGGTATTCCATATAATCTACGATATGGGCACGTAAAATTCCTTACGTATTCTGGACACCCATGTTGTTATATATGTAAAGGTTATTGAAAGTACCTAATAATATATATACAGTGTGTTTTATAATAAATTGCACACGTAGCTACAGTAAAATCCTGATGTCACAATAAAACGATTTGACAAATATGACCTTGAATGATGAAAATATCGCTACTAAAATATTCTTCTCTTTTTCACTTAAAATTACTGATGGCGTAATTTTCTTTAGCTGGCATTTCTTAATGGCTCTTAACTTCTCGTGCAAAAAAAAAAGTTCTTAAATGGAGATGGCAGCTAATTATTTGTTGTGTAAGCGCAACAAGGCTCGTTATCTTTTGTAGGTGTTATTTGTTTATTCGTAATATTCTCAAGTCTGTTGTTAGCCAATCCACTTTGTTGTTTGTTGCCTACTGACTCTGTTTCATCGAATACTATATTTTTCGTCATCCATGAATAGGAGTTTCTTCAAAACCGTTAATTTCATCGGTATTGTTGTCTGACTTCTAATCGTGTCTTATCATTCTCTAATTCTTCTATAGTACAAACTCGCCGTCATTTACTACAATCGTTTCCAAATCACATTCATCTTTTTTATCTTTCAATTTTTTCCACAGTAAGTATAGTGATGTATGGCCATTATCTTGTTCATCCTTTTCAAACCTTGTAAGAAACCTTATCTTAAACCTTATCTGCACCAATTAGAGCCTGCAGAAATTTAATATGAATACGCAACATCTCCTTCGAAACACTCTCCTGGATATTTTTTTATCAATATTTAACATAATTTACCGCATTCTTGCCAATTTTTTCCCACAACAGTAACCTTGTGCGTGGAGAAGAATACTTACTGTGTAATAGCATGTTTACATGCTATAATAACTTATCGCAAAACTAGGGAATAAGAAGGAAATAAAGAAAACTAATTATGAGTTGATATAGTAATAATTACTCTCCTATTATTTACATAAGAATAAGAGACAGTCAATACATCATTTTTTTTTTATTTAATAAATAATTTATATCAATAGTAATTGAACAATTTGTACAATTATTGATATTATTAAGAAAACTTTGAAAATTATGTTTTTTTTATTATTAGTATCACTATCGATATTCACTAAATTAGACAACGATAGGCAATAAAATTGGCTTTTCACCGATAGGCAAATACTCTTCATCCATTAAACGGATGGTTGAAGGTCGTCCTTAATTCGGATCTTAGACTATTACCAGGTTTTATTGAATTTAGTGCTAAATTAGCCGATTCTACTATATCAGATGGAATATCCATATCTGAATATACGATATTCGACTTAATTTGCTTCAAAAAAATTCCGCAGATTGACAACTGAAGTTTATATATACAAAATGTCAATGTTTGTCACTAAGATTGCGGATGTAGAAAACTTCAATTCTAAATTAAACAGTCGTTTCACTTCTGTAAAGTTTACATATGAACTAGGAAATAATGGAAATCCCAGACTTCCATTTTTAGATATATTAGTAATTAAAAATAGTGACAATAGGTTAGAATTTGATATATATATATATATATATATATATATATATATATATATATATATATATATATATATATATATATATATATATATATATATATATATATATATATATATATAGAAAAGATACCAGGACGATCAGATATATCCCTAATGACTCTCACCACTGCTATCAACATAAAATGGCAAGTTTTAATTTTCTTGTCCATCGTTTACTAAGTTTCCCTCTCAGTAATGAGAGGTTTGAAAAAGAAAAAGTATTAATTAAAGATATAGCTGTGAGTAATGGTTATCCTAGAGATATAGTTGAAAAACTAATTAGGAAGCGTAAATTTAAGGACACACTTCGTAATTCTACGACCTTTCAAACGGATATAGAGACTCCAAAATATGTATCCATCCCTTACGAACCCCGGTTTACTCGTGGTTTGAGTAAGGTCTTCAAAAACGTAAATTACAACAACTTTTAGACAATCCAAAGGATAAAATTGTTCCAAATGAAAGGTCTGGGATTTACGAAATTAGTTGTAATGATTGTGATCGAAAATAATATGTTGGACAAACGAGACGATCAATTAACACCAGATTTAAAGAGCATATGGCTCATCTAAAATATGGAAGAACAGATAAGTCTAGTGTTGCACAACATGCTTTTGACAACAATCATAGAATAGATATTAGTAATTTAAGATTAGTTAGAAATGTGACCAATAATAGACAGTTGGATGCATTTGAGAGCATAGAAATTGTAAAATGTAAAAGTAGTATGAATAGCGACAAGAGACCTATACCGTATAGTCCGCTTTACGCGTTGCTTAGCAACTAATCATTGAAGCATGACTAATGTTTTCACCATAAATAGTATAAATAGGGTAGATTTTTAGTTTAAGATTAGTTTAACGCGCGTCGAGCGAAGTGTAAGTGTTTTGGTGTTTGTGGAAACTACTCCGAGTGTTATAATTACATCAAAGTTTCCAGCCATATCCAGTAATACAAAATGCCAATCTATAGTAATGCTCGGGTAAAGCGATAAACATAAAAGCGATAAAAATTTTGATAAAGCGATACAAATTTCGTACCTACTTAAACACGTTTTGAAAACAACGATTTTATTTGACAGGATTTTATTTATTTATGGAATTTACATAATATTACATTCGTCAAATAAAATTAGTGTTTTCATAAAACTATTAAAAGTAAGTAATAAATTTCTGAAGACAGTACCTTTATCACCAATAACTCTTTCACGAGAAAACGTTATTTCAGCCTGATCTTTAAGTACATCAATTGCACTTATAGGTTTGTATAGGTCTTCAGATATTATTAACTGTTATTTTAGAACATATATGGGCAATCCTCAGCCCCCGGGCTGGATCCGGCCCACCACCAGCTTCAATCCAGCCCGCGAGAGATTCAGAAAATTCAACTAACGATATCAATTCAATTCGATAAATAAAATTATTGAAACAGTCTCGTACGATCGAGAGTATTCTAGTTGCTTATTAGAGGAATATATAAACCGCTCAGTTCGCATCGCATATTCGCGTACGGTCAAGAGTACACAGAATGTCGTCAATTCCAAGACAAATGGACTGATAAATACTTTTTTATCTTGCACAGTGGTAAACCTATGTGTTTGTTGTGCAATGAAACAATTTCTGTTTCAAAAGAATTCAATATGAAGCGACATTACTCCAGCAAGCATTTCGCTCAATATAATTTACTCAAGGGCCAGTTAAGAAAAGATAAAATTAAAAAACTCATTACCGATTTAGGGAAACAGCAACAAATGTTCCATTCACAAAAATCAAATCTAGACAGTGTTGTTAAAGCTAGTTTTATAATTAGTTCCAAAATAGCGAAAACACCGAAATCATTTTCTGAGGGACAGTTTGTTAAAGAGTGCCTAGTAGATGTTGCAGAAGTTTTGTGCCCAGAAAAGAAGAAAGTTTGAGGAAGTGAGCTTATCGCGACGTACTGTTGTTCGAAGTATAGATATGATGGCTAGTGATATCAAAAAAACATTAACCGATAGATTGGCTAATTTTCAAGCATTTTCGATTGCTTTGGATGAGAGTACAGATTTATCTGACACAGCCCAGTTAGCTATATTTATACGAGGTGTTGACGAAGAATTTGCAGTGGCAGAGGAATTACTGGCTTTACGGTAGCTATGGGACCACTACTGGAAAAGATATTTTTACAGAGGTGCAAAGTACTTTTGAACAATATAGTTTGCAATGGTGTAAATTAGTTAATGGTCGATTCACGTCGAGTCACGTCAAAGGTTTTGTCACGTATAAATATGAGCAGCTTTTTTCAATCATGAAAATTAATAAAAAGTATCGTACTCGGCTTACAGATGTTAATTTAGAAAACGCTTTGCCCATATGTACTATTGATATTGACCACAATATTGATCATCTTGTTTCTCAGCTTCAAACTCAAGTATCTCATTAATTTTCATTTGATTTTTCTATCTTTTTTTATTAATGTGCTTTTTATATGTTTGATTATGCCATTATAATTAATAAATACAAAAATGTGTGAATTTCTGCGTTTTTATTCACTACTACCTACTTATTTCTTGCCTACAGCCCGCGACCTGATTAAGTCCCGAAATTACGCCATCAGCTAAGCAAAGATTGCCCATACCTGCTTTAGAATTTCAGACTGGATGAAAAAGGATATATTTTTACTTAGATAGTATTAGATAATTTGCGAGAAAACATAGTTGTATTTGCACGAAACACGTAGCTGCATACTAACAAATTTCTCTGAAATTACGAAATTAATTTTAATATATAATTTAGTTCTATTTATATTAACTGCATGTAAAACATTTCCGGTGTGCAGGAAAGTTTCGGACAATAATTAATGGACTATAAGCGATGGTTTCATCGCTAGTATTTGCTTTCTTAAATAAATATGTTCCCATAATGCTAATATTATAGTAATAACCAATGACAAATGTGTGGTCACGTAATGCCTAGGCATGTAATATGATGAAAATGTTGCTATGCTAAATATGACTGCCAGCACTAATGGTTCTGCTTTAACTTCTTCGAGCGGACATTTAATAAAAAAATACTCCTATAACACATCTGCGTTGATATCTTCAGGATAGTCAGTCACCTCTATTTTTTCGATTCGATTCGATCAGTAAACCACCATGTATAAAACCATGTACTTAATTTATATGATTTTAAGAAACTTATTAGCACGCGTATGGGCATTTCTGATTATAAGGTTTTATTACTCATCTTTTTCGCTTCCAAACGAGTGAAATTAGATAATGTAAGTATTTCCAAATACTGGTGATTTTAAGATGTTCTTTTTGAACACCTAGTTACCATATTACTACCATAACCTTTGCAGGAGAAAAATCAATTTTACAATCGAACACTAAAAATTGAATAAAGCGTACCGCCAGGGTCTGGTGTAGCCATAATGTTTGCTTTGCATCGAAACAACCGATAATTTTAAGTGAGACTAAACGTTCTTTATAAAACGTTTAGATCGGGTGATTTTGCAGGCCAATCCATCCTAAACACGTATACTCTATCCAACGAGAGAATGGACTTGCTTTGCGCATCGGCGACTAAAGAGGAGGGGCCCTGTAACGAGCTACGCAGGACCGTCATTCGATGAAAAGTAGGTGAAATAAATTTTATTTGGAAACATTATAAATGTATGAGCGTTATGAAAGTACCTTTACCTGGCCTCTTTTATTCTTCTTAATTGGCGATAATGGTGGATTTATCTCGTCTCTGGCTGCTGCCATTCTTATAATAGATTTAAAACTTATTCCACAACCGTAAACAACACAACTAAAATAACCGTACTTGCGAGACTACAAATACAAACTGTGAATAGGTAGGCAGTAGTAGGTACTTTATATAATTAGGTACCAGGTAGGTATCGGACCCAGGCGTCGGCCCCAGGCTACCTGCTGAGCCAATTAAGACGTTGAGGGCGTTGAACTAATGTTCTAAGGGGCGGAGATCTGAACAAAACAGACGAATTTTCGCTCGAGTGCAAGTCCATTCTCCCGTTATATAGTTTTCTTCCAATATCTGATGAGTGATGGATGATGTTCATTTGTTTAGCATAAAACATTGTAACAATATGTTGTAATGTTTTTTCTTTATGTACGAAAGAAAATTTATAATTTAATAGGTAACTTCTAATTTACTTTTCTCTCGAATTTAATAAAGTAAGAGCTTTAAACATTTTTTAGGGAAATTTCTAGGAAAAGCATGTTTTAGATGTTAAATACATTAACACGAATAGTAATGGAATTAATTACCGGTATATATAGCTTGGTGAAAGTAGATGTACATTAGTCCTAAAGATGTTGCTCGCGTTTATTAACTACGGACGGAGTGATTAACAATTTGTTGGTAATTGATGATGAGAATGACGAAAACATTGGGAATAAAATTATATTATCCCAAGTAAATTATAAAGATAAAAATGCTAGTAATACCTGCCTTAAGTGCATTTATCAATATCGTTAGACTTGTGCTCTGTTTCCTAGCTATAAATAGAGGACATATTATTATACATATTATATATATATATATATATATATATATATATATATATATATATATATATATATATATATATATATATATATATACATATATATATATATATATATATATATATATATATATATATATATATATATATATATATATATATATGAGATCGTTTTCCACGCTTTTATTGATTTTTTTTGTGTAAATTACTTCACCAAATGAATGGGCAAGGACGTAGAAGAGTTACTACAGCTGTGGATGACCGATTTTTACGAGTTACTGTGTTAAGGACTCGGCAATGTACTGCTCAAGCACTTCGAATGGAATTCGTAGCAGCTGGAAATGTAAATGTTTCTTTAAAAACTGTAAGAAATCGCCTACGTTCTTTAGACTTATTTTGTGAAAAAAAAGTTTTTGACTTTATAATTTGCCTTTCCAGTAGTAAATTTGATTCTCCACAAAAAATCGTAATAGGTACCTTAAACGTATTAGTTCATTATACAATTGCATAGTCATAGTCTACTAGCTGATAGTTTCTTATATCAAAAGTATGTTATAAAAAGATGCAAAAAGCTTCAATTTATTCTGTAAAATGTACTTTAATTAACTAATTAGGTATTCCATATCGATTAATACATATAACTGCATTCTCACAACTCTATACTAGTTGTAGAATACCTAAATAGGTATTCTACAAATGTATTTAATAAGACTTGTCGTAATGCAAGTTTACCATTTTCTATCGGCATAATATTACCAGGTATTTCCATGTATGTAATTGCAGGCAAAGAGAAACTTTCTATATAGGACTAAGAAACACTATTACTGTATAAAAATGGACATAATAGCAATTGTTTGCGAGTGTACTTGACTTGGCGAAGTTTTCTAAAATAATCACTGCTCCTTAAAATCCTACCTGCACCTATAAAATATATTAATAGTCCGTATGGACGCGCAACGGTGGGAGAAATGAATAAGGGGGATTGATATGAATGAAATGAGCTGGCTGCAAAAGCTTATTATATTTCCTATTCACAATCTTGCAATACGCTGTTGGAAACTTGATGTGATTAAAATCTACCGCTTATTTAGAAACACTACAGATCCAGTACGAGTTGTGAATTTTCATATTTTAGTTGAGACGCGCAAATTTGACCTTCATTTAGAGCTTTTAAGCCAGTGCAATTAGACAAAAAGGGCCCCTGACCCGTACAAAATTTTTATAAAACTTAAAATTTCGGGAAATATTTAAAATTTATTCTAAACTCGATTTATAGATATGTTGTTGTCAATTAAAATGTCGTATGTTCCTAAGAAAATATTATTATTAGTTTATTTTATTATTTTTTTAACATAATAATAATTATTTTATATAGGATCAGCCGTCGTTCACCAAAACTTGTTCTGTAAAAAATGTTAAGTTTTCTTGGAAGGAATAAATGAACTGAATTTAAATTGAACTCAAGTTTTGTATGCCCAGCCCCACAACGTCGGTTTCCTTTCCACGCCTACACCTAAAACAATAAAAAGTGGAATTAATTACAGAGCACGTTAAGCAAATTAGAATTTGTCAAAAAACGACACTAGAAATAGGAATGTCACAATATCTTTTTTTTTCATAAATAGTATGATTATCACTTGTTTCTGTTTCAGCCTGTGCTCTTTTATGCATAGTCACTTTTTTATATACGCCCGCGTAAAAAAGTTGTCACCCTTACCTTCATATTATAAAAACTCCGCTTAGTTTCTTCTAGCGTATTCCTTAATCACTTATTTTCATCCTTCTAAGCCATATTTACTTTATTTCCAAATATCTTTCACCTCTCTTATCGAGTGGGTTCCTGTCCTTCCTTTGTCATTTCTGACTCAAATCATCGTTGTATGTTGCCTATCACTTAGTACCGGAAAATAAATTTGGACCTCGAAAAATTAACAAACAAGGAATTTGGATATTTTACTTTCCATCCTAATAAATATACCAGAAGTCCCCTAAAAGGGATGCTGTGCTTCTACGCCATATTCAAAAATGGCGGCTCATTTTCATATTTCTGTATATTATATGTGTTACTCTTTCGGGTTTTTATTTGTTTTAATTTTGTATGGTTAGTAGCAGGAAGATGTCGTTTCCAACCCTTACTAAATATATAATGTTCTATCTCCCCCTCATACACAAATTGATCTATTTCAAAGATATTATCGCTATGTCTTTCTGTATGCATGTATTTAAAGGAGCGACCAAGTTTCCAATAAAAATAGTGCTACCTACTTATTAATTAATATTTTCTTTATTTGCAGATATCATTTCTACTCGTATGCAGTTGCACGATCATTTCCGTAAGCGAAGTCACATCATCGGCCATAAAGGCGCCACTAGACATAATAACCCTAGATGATATATCGCCAGAGGATAGGAGGGAACTAGAGTATCTTCATCATAAGCTGGGTCGCCCGAAGAGGTATATATAAAGTAATTATTTAAAGCACTATGCAAATTCCAGTCATTAGAATAGTCATTCATTCAAGTGTTTCGGAAATATTTTGCAATAATACCTAAAACTTTTGCAAAGTTCTCTCGTAAAGTCGTAAAATGACAGTTAAACTTTACGTATAAACAAAAGAGGGATAATCCTTTGTTATTTGCAATATATGCATTAGCCGTCTGGACCAGTAGATAAATCCGTGCATATAATATATACTCGTATATGAGCCCGTCCAATAGTTTTCGGAGATACGGTGCGCGAGAGGTTCTCCGATTGGGCCCAAACTTTAGGATTATTTACTTATTTCTTTAGGATTAAATTTTTGGCCTCCCACACCCTCCAGATCATATGATATGAATTTTTTAAATTTCAAAAATTCGCGTTTTTTCCAATTTTTCTAACATCGGTATCTCTGAAAGTTTTGGTCCAAATTAAACCTAGGTTAGCTCATTTTTTTCGCGAAACGGTCTACTTTTTTACGAACCACACTCAGACGCCCATCGCGCCCGCCCGTCCATTTGGCACCCTGATCTCTGGAAGCGGTCAAACGGTGAATTAGCTCTGCTTCAAAATCGCGCCAGGCGGTCGCGTATCAGTAAAAGCGTATTTTTTATGGGGATAGTTCACTTTGCCCCAGATTCCCCTACAATGAAATTATCTAAAAGCCGACCTATATTGCAAAAAAAATCAGTCACATCGGATCATAGGTTCGAAAAAAATAGCGCAAACATTTGCGATAAATTTATTATAGTCGTGAGTTAAATTTGTCCAGGAGTTTACATATTTTTTTATATATTTTAGATCTGGGTCTGGATCTGGCGACTTACTGGAAACACTTAAAGTTGCCATAGGACAAGGAATCAAAAACAAATTAACGCAACTAGCCAAAGGATCTGCCGCAGCAACGGCTCGACTTAGCAGTGGCAGTAGTGGCGGTGGTGGTTCCGGATATGGTTACGGTTATCATACACCGCATGCACATGAGGTACGTAAATGTTTTTTTAAATTGTTTTATTTATTTAAGCAAAACTTGTGCCAATATAAACCAGACCATACGATATAGCCGAAGATATTTATTTGTTACCACCGGAAATATAGCGAAAATGCAATAAGCATTTCGATAGTCGAAGACGCACAAACAATTAGGTCAAAACACATATACGTCAAAGGTTCTGAGTATTAACTTGAAACAAATGGTTACACGATTTTAGGTGCCAGAATGATTCTTGAAATACAAATCGCATTCCTCGACTTACACAGAAACACATTACTCAACTAATTTTCTTTGCGACGCCATGCTTCTTTTTTAGGATGTAGAACGAATTCTGTTTTTTTCAAAAAAAAATATGTAAAAGAAACTGGAAATTTCTGTTTTCCAAAATGGTTCCTATTATAAGACAGCTGATGATCCTAATATGAGACTCTCGCATATTAGGGTTGTAGAAGAAGAGCTGATATAGACAAGAATCATTAATGAAAATTACTGATCAATTCAAAGGAAAATAAAAATCAATAGTATGAAATATGAAATTATGATATTTTATCAGAATTGAATCGGTTTTTCCAATTTCTTTTGCTGTACAAAGGACACGTAATTGCTTTCTAGCAACGTGATGCCCGAGGATATCCGATTTCCTTATTTTTTACAGCTTTTACTGCTTCAACTATAGCGTCTTTGTTCCATCGTTTTCTTTTATCTTTACACATCTACATAATAAAAAATCACAAATTGATATTATATGAGATAAAATATGAGATATCTCATATTAGGCGCAGCTTCGTATCTCATATTCTGATCAAGTCTAAAATGTCAAATAAAATTGTATGCTGACAAAACAAAAACGGATAAAATTTATACTCATACCCCGAATTGTTCTTGAAAAGATGGTTGCCTAAAGCAGTTTGCCTACGTCCAGTGGTTGCCTATGTGCAGCGGTATGCCAACTGATACCAGTACGCATCACTTGCTTATGCTCCAGCTCCAGCTAATGTCCAGCGCGCTTATTTCTGTGTACTAAACAAACACAATATATTTCCAATATTTACCTAAAATATAAAATTTAGATGATATATAAGTTAATGACAAAATATATAAAAATTTATTTTAAATGTTAATGTATATATCTGTAAGTAGTAGTAAGAAGTCGAATTCTAACTTATTTTACTGATTTCTAATGACATACATGTTAACATGATAATTTTTCACTAGATTAGATATTATGTAGTTTAATATAGAATTTTCTAAGTTTGCAGTATTTGTGTTGAAAAGAGCAAAAACAACATCCGCATATATAAAACAAACGTGGCAAAACGTTCC
>CAXKVY010003687.1:0-21054 GCA_964058915.1 Tetropium fuscum | reverse complement strand
CTTAAGTTTTTTGTGTAATTCTGTAAAAAATATAAGCAAATAACTTTTGTAGTTTTCTAAATATTGCGCTGTATAGGTATCTCAAAAAAACACAAATTGTTAATATTTTTTTAAAGTAACACCTCTATATCTACATCTACCCCCGTCTCGCAATCATTTTTGGAGACTGATGGTGAGTAAATTATGTAGCAGTGCGTGAGACATCTACTAGAAGCAAATTTTGACGAATATATGATCTGATTATACTTCAGTTTCTAATCGACAGATAAAAAGAATTGTACGAATTTTAAAATGGAACAATGTTGCAGGCAAACTTTTTAGTTAAACCTAATGAAATCCGCTTTTATTTAGTACATTTTAATGTCCCTTAACTGCTAATGGCGTTAAACGCGAGTAATTCGAGGCAATCGGGGCTGTACATCAACGCCGGTGACTGGTGGCTCGCCACCATATAATTCAAGTGCCACGGATTTTCCGGCAATTTGTCCGAACAACTATCGACTCAACCAAATCGAACATGTCGCAGGACAGGGAGCTGTAAAACTCCGGTCAACTGCAAATATCGAGAGGGCACGTCAAGCGGGTTTGTTTTATGCGACTGTAAATCGAGGTTTGTCCATTCCCGGTGTACGCCATCACTATAGTTGTGACAAAACTTCAAGTATTTCGTGTTGTTAGCACATTTGCGTTATCGGAATTATTTGGATGATACCGATCCCTAATTGTAGATAGACGCTAAATCAGGTGTAACTCAAGGGTCAAACCTGAGCCCGCTTTTTTTCTTATATTCAAGATACATTGAAGTTTCAACCTCTGATATGTTATAACATGCAAAAAATTATTAAATAACACCAAAAACAATCATCATCATTGTAGACCCGTATTCGTATTTTCAATGTGATTTTAATATTGTAAATGGAAAAAATATAAATGTATCTACTTTTCATCAGCACTTGCTGTACTACTGATTATATTTTTGAAAGTTCCTGTTGTCAACAAGTATCTCTTATATATGCTATTAATGCATTGCACTTGTGAATTTAAAAAATACAACTAAAATGGCCCATAAGATATTTCATTTGATATGAGAACAAGTGACTTTTTCACTTGATAAACAGATTCGCAGTAAATCTTGCGCGCCTTTAAACGAAATCTCGAAATTAAATCCAGTTTTATTTCGTAATTCTGAAAGGATGCACAAAATAAGGAACGAACGCTTACGCGGTATTAAAACCTCGTAGTGAATATGTTGGATTTTTACGGTATCGTGGCATACGCTAAGAGTAATGTCTGCGAATTTGTAACTTACTTTTCAAGTCAAATAAGAAACTTTAATTATGCACTTAGAACAGACGTACCTATCGATATTGCCAAAGTTACAATGAGGTTGGTTCTCTACGTACGAGGATCCGGGAGATATCGCCGGGATGTGGAAAGTTTTACTTTCTGAGAAGGGAGACAGGACCGTATCTCATAATTTGACAGAAAATATTCTTCGGTTTTCAACATTTTTTAGTGGTTCCAGAACCAACTATATAATAGTATTTCAACAATTTTTGTTGTTCATTTTGCGGAGTGATGAATCTCAGAGACAAGTTTAATCTGTTTAATAAAAAAAAATCAACATTATTGGAGTAGAGAACATCTCGTGCGTCACCTGTCATTGTAATCCGCAGAGATGTTTTAGCATCAACATATGGTGTGGTGTCATCGGCTAAAACATAGTTGGACCTTTCATTTATGAAGGTAACCTGACCGGACGACATGTCGACTAATTTTATGGCCCCCAGACCTTTTATTTTCGGGGTTTTTCTAAAAAATTAAGTTTATAAAAATAAGTACAATAATATTGATAAACTACAACAAGCGACAATTAATATTATCCGTAACATTAACGAGCGAACCATTTTGAAGGCTATATGAAAAATTTGAGAAGTATAGGGTGATGTTTCCGAGCACTTTTTTTGAGGTTACGATTTTTAAGGTAAGTTTTTATAAGGTTCTACGTTGTGGTGCTATTTATAATGAAATGTTTATTATGAGAGAAATTATGTTTATTTTTTATTTTATTTTATTATATTGAACGCCTAAATGCTTTGATTATATTAATATGTTAATGTTTACTAAAGTTATATTTAAGTTTTACCCTGGCTAAACTATTTACCTTCTTCCAAATCAAAAATGAAGATCTTATCTTAGTAGTCGGTTCAAGAACACTGCTTATGAAACACCCTGTACACATACATTTAAACAAAACCTTACGATATATATTTTTCTTATATAATAAAGAGAATCAAAAACACAGTCAGCATATCAAACTTTGGAAATAAGATATTTAAACTCTCTTCGCCAAAAAGATATCATAATATTAATTAATAAAGTATGACCCTCCTATGAAAATTATAATTATATTCTACTTTAAAATTGTGGTATATGCATTTATGCAACACTCAACACACATCGCTGTTTTGTGGGGGTCAACCTAATTTCGTACAAGAAATGTCATTTTATTAACAAAAATGGTGGCTTTAGGTGGATTTCATGATTTATAAATTTTATTTAGTGATTTTTAATAATTTATTGTGCTCAATTTGGAAAGACATGTTGTCTGGTAAGTACTGGGGTCTAGTTTGGTGTTGATGGGTTTTTGTTTGGTGAGGAGATGGCAAAGTTTGTGCTTTAGTCTTTTGTTCTGGAATGTGTTGGGATTTGTCGTGGGATATTTTGTTAAAGGTGTCCCAATGAATTGGGTGAATATTGGAAGTGTGGATTTGAGAAAAAGTCTGGTATAAGAGGGTGTTGGTAGTGTTGATAATTTTGAATAATCAAAAAATTAATGTTTTTGGACCGCTTTTTTGACAGCTGTCATTAGTCAAAACCGGTTTTTGACATGATATTTGTCCAAGTTGACATGATATTTGTTTGATATGAATCCAAGTTCCACCTTGAAGCGATGGAAACCAAGCTCAAAGCTTGGTTTAACCTAAAAAAACGGAAAACCCATGTTAAATCCCATTTACAGTTCAACCTGTGTGGGGCACGGGTTATTATTTTTTCTTTTCGACTTTTTATTGTTTCATAATAATTTTCTAGGCCTCTATTTCCGATTTAGTGGGAGCACTCAAAGTTCTTTACTATTCATATTTGTTTTGCGAAAAGAAATCTTGGGTTTGTAGCAATTCATTACATAGAAAAATAAGCAAATATGAAAGATAAACAATAAGGAAGACACTTACCAGTTGCATATCTGGACATATATACGGAAACGAACCACATAGAAGTTGTACACGTTCTTTCACCTTCATTGAGGATCTTCAGAGTGATGTAAGTACGATTTGTTTTATTGATCACATATTTGAATTTAAAATATTAATACCCCAACACTTTCAGGGACATTTTATGATATATATTTATAGCTTTTGACGGAACTGACATTCTTAGAAAACACAAACCTAATCTACTATTTATATTTGTTTTATTTGAACATAATTAATATGTTCAAATTATATATATATATATATATATATATATATATATATATATATATATATATATATATATATATATATATATATATATATATATATATGTATATATATATATATATATATATATATATATATATATATATATATATATATATATATATATATATATATATATATATATATATATGTATATATATATATATATATATATATATATATATATATATATATATATATATATATATATATATATATATATATATATATATATATATATATATATATATATATATATATATATATATATATATATATATATATATATATTAGCTTTGAAATTCTTTGCTATTCATATTTATTTTGTGAAAAGTAATCTTGGGTTTGTAGCATTTCATTACATAGAAATAAGCAAATAGACGAATAAGAAGGAAAACACACTTACCAGTGCTATATCTGGACACACATACGGAAATGAACCACTATACACACGAAAACGAACCACTTAGAAGTTGTACAAGTTCTTTCACCTTTTTTTCCTTCTTATTCGTCTAATTGCTTATTTCTATGTAATGAAATGCTACAAACCCAAGATTACTTTTCACAATATATATATATATATATATATATATATATATATATATATATATATATATATATATATATATATATATATATATATATATATATATATATATATATATATATATATATATATATATATATTATATATATATATTATATATATATATATATATATATATATATATATATATATATATATATATATATATATATATATATATATATATATATATATATATATATATATATATATATATATAATTCTAAGAAATAACTGCTGTGTTTCTAAATTTAAGTTAACCGACACATGGTCCGTGTTTAACGTAACCTGGATTTTGTATTTATTTTTATGTTTTTCCCTGAATCCTACTTTGAAGTGCATCATCAGTTTCCGTAGAGGCAATTCGGGAAACTATTTCAACCACACGTTCGTCGGTCTGAACTAACTTTTAATAAAATACAAGCTAATAAATTTCGCTGGGAAAATATAGTCCCGTAAAAACGCAACTAATTTTCCGAAGGAAGCCAATATTGATGAGACATAAATACTGAAACATGCAATGTAATTGGTATTTCTTGGCACTGACAAACGGTTATACCATAAAATGGAAGTTATTAGCTTTAAAATGATATCACTTTTGCTGCATAACAGAAATGAAATTGCTCGCTTGATTTTTTTGGCAAGTGCTACGCGGAATTGGCAGTACATTTTTCTGTGATTTATAATATTTATTTTCACGTTTCCTTGGCGAGATGTAACTGTTTCTCGCGCGGCGCCAATTAGGTCAACATGCAATGTACGATGAGGTGGTGATTTCAAATCAAAAATGAGGTGGCAAATAAAAATACAACATTTAACATAAAACCTGAAACAGGTGATTTTAAAAAACGTTAATCTTTTTTTTTGGGCTAGGAGGAAACGGAATATGAAGATATATGTGCATACTTCGTAGTTACTCTGTTTCCTCTTGACATACATTTTTTTTTGTTATTTTATGGTGAAAATATAACATTTTACTAAAACCTTTGTATCTTTTTCTGCAAAGGAGATATGAGAAAAAAACAAATGGGTTTTAAAGCAAGCACATAAGAGAAGCAATATTTTATAAAGCTCTAAAATACAGGCTGTTTGGTTAACGCTGCACGCTGTGCACATGATAAAATTTTAATGATAAAACAGGCATTTAAAACCCTTTAAGCGTTTTTAAAATTTGATCTTAGAAAATATGTGAGATGAAACCCAATAACATTTCACTTAAAGCGCTGAAAGCTCATTTTTTAAAAATTTTACTGCGTTATAAGTCTTTGATAATTTTAAGCAACTTTGGCGAGCACAAATATAATAATGAATGTGCGTTTAATCTGGAGACCTTCTAGGGTTGTTAAAAACACATGTCACAGTTATTATGCTGGATCTGGAACAATGATATATCATTAGCCGATTATGAGTTTTGTTTTCTTTCAGTGCGTTAATTAATTTCTCAGTTACGCCTACGGATAAAGCATTAATCAGTTTGACGTCAACGTAGAGACACCTGAAAGCCAGACGTTGGGAAATAATCCGCAGGATTCTGCTAAAAATGTACTCACAAATCGATTAATTACCCTTACAAAGATTTATCAAATACCCCGTCAGATGTTAAAATAAATGCTCTCATTATTTAAATAAAATGCAATCAATAAATACCTACCAGGTATTTCTTATTCTTGTAGTTTTCGTTTCTTGTTAAAGTGCATTCCTTAGGTAGTAAAATCAGATTATACATTGATCGATGCATCAAATCAGGTATTTTTGCTTTTTTGGTATGTTGTTTATGATGAAAACGCAATTTTAAAACTATGTTTTCGACCAAGTTTTAGCAGATTGCACCGGGCGATTGTCACAAATCAAGAAAATCTCGGAATGTTTGACCTTTTCTCAGTTTTTGTCGATTTTGAGCCGGAAGGACTGGATTTTCATCAAAGGCCGTTATAATTGTTATAAAATAAATATAAAATAAGTAGGTACATATCGTTATAAAATAAGTATATTAAATTTACAATAATATGACACCTCAACGGTTATTTTAGGTCCAAGTGTTTCGGATCTTTTCAAAATTAGGCCAGTTTTACAAGATACATGATTCTTAGCAAAATTTCATCATTTTTAGTAGCAATCAAGTTTCTGCAGGCCTAGTATATTGTTTGAAACCCCTCTCCCACCCTTTCAATGGACTCTCCTCTGAACTCAGGGGACTCCAAAGTGACCCACCCTCCTCCTTCAACCACTTGAGAAAAAATAAGATATTTGTATTTTTATTTACAGGAGTGGGTAGTACTGACGTTATCATAATTATTATATTAAAAAAGAAATACCAGTGTAATTACATCGATGAAGAATATCTGAAAATCATACCTCAAATTTGAGGATGTGTTTATTTAGACAAATTTTGCCCTCTTTGATGGACTTGGTCCAAGACGTCGTCTTCTGAAACGTCAGGAGGGTTATATCTCCATATAGAAACAAAGTTCTCTGAAATTAAATTTTTCACCCATCGGTCTTGTAGGTTTTGCATCTTTTGCTCTCACATCCGTTTCTCCACGGTGAACTGCTGCTGCTTGGGGTTGTTGTACCTTTTCTGGCAAGCAATATGCACAGAAATCTCATTCACACGTTTCAACAAACGCTCGTCTTCTCGATTTTTCAATGAAATATTGGACGCCAGAAGGGTTTGTATCCCTCTCGCTTTTACTGTCACCACTTTCCCTCATCCGGCTATATATAAAATACAAACTTGCAGAAGTCCCGGACTCTGACAACATAATTGTGTAATGTGTATGACTGGCCACATTCGTAGTAGTCGACCTTAGAAACACTTTGAAACTGAATGTCGAAGAGCTTATAGTGGAGTACATCTGGGTTTCACACAACTCAAATTCAAAAGTTTTTTTTCCTCAATCTGTGAAGTCGTGTCCTCCCATCATTTGTGCAGACCGTATCAATGGGGGGGAGTGGGAGATCATCAATTAAAAGCATGGGAAAATCGTTTTTAATTCATATCTTTGCAGATTTTGACTTTACAAAAAAAAGTTATAAAAAATGAAGAGTACGATAAAACACACACGCTCATTTAAAGCTGAGCGAAGTCGGTTAATTAGTTCGCGAGATATTGCGAGTCGTAGTTGCGAAAATAAGAAAAATCAAATGGATCAGGGGGGAGTGGAGTTGGAGGCTCAACTTCTTTTTGTGGGAGTGTCATTATGAAGGAATTACGAAGCCGCTGACTGGGAATGATGGCATAATTAGGCGGGGGGGGGGGGGAGAGGGGTAAAACGAAAATTTTTAAAATACCCATAACTCTAATTATTGATCGATTTTAAAAAATCAAACGGATTATTATTTGTTTCTTCATATGCTATACGATGGCATTAGCGAATATTTCTTTTTGTTGCGTTTTTGTTACGTTTTTCCAAACGGTGTTTCCGGGTTGAGGGAAGGGGTGGTGAGAATTTTTTTTTACCAGTCGACAGATTTTTTTTCTATCTTTAATTTTAGCCCAACTAGATCAAAATCGGATGATTAGGAGGGAAACTAGTCAAAGTCAAGTGGAAATATTTTTATTTTTCCCTAAATATTGTTCGATTTTAAAAAATCAAACGGCGCGGCGTTGTATTCTCTTGTTGTTAATCTGCTTGTTGTTTTGTTTTGTTGCTGTCTTGTTTTTAATTGACTTCAAAAAAGGAGGAGGTTGTGAATTCGATTCGTGTATTTTTTATTGTTTTATATATTTATTATTTTATATTATTTATATTATTTTATAATATTTATATTATTTATTTTATTATTTTATATTATTTATCCATTACTATGGAGCAGCTTAATGAATTTAAATAATATTTGCTGGATACTATAAGATTTAGACTTATTCTACCTAAGACCTGATTTGGGTCCCAATAAAACCATCATAAAAGGCAAAAACTTCGTTGGAAAAACCCAACTCGCCAATTAGAAGGTATTACAAATATTGAAACGCTGCGCTGTTTCTCCAAAACTATTGGACCTACAATAACCGTTCAGGTCTCATATTACTGCAAATTGAATATGCACACAAATGATTATTAGATATTTACGTAGCCTCAATGAGATAAAAATTAAATAATGGTCCGATTAATCTTTCTACTACAAACGCTTGATTTTAGAAGAGCCGAGAGCGAAGCAGAGTTTGCTTTTAGAAAATGAAAATTTTTAAGAGCTAATTGAATAATAGCGGGCTTAGGCGGAAATTAAGGGATATCGAATCGAGTTTTTGCCGTGTCGCAATTTACATAATTGAAATGGGAAAATCATAACCGTCCGAAATGATAAATATCCTGCAGCCGACCGTCCTGGGTGCTTTGCGGAATTATCAACTTAGCGAGGACCGTGTCTGTTTTATAATATAGGACCGACGTTTCCCTAATGTGTTTTTTGGCAAACGGCGAAACTACATTCGGCCCTTTCGGACACTCCACATGCCCGCTTAACTGGGTCGATTTCATGCACGGCACGCCCCAACACTCGTCAAGTGTACCGAACGAGAAAGATATGCAAAATTAAATAAAGGCCGTTGAAATAGTTTGTTATAGTGAAAAGGGGCCTAGCATATAAAGAGTTAAAGTGGTTTCTCATAAAAAAATCACCGTATGTTATCGATTTTTGCATTTCCAACCTATACACATACACTCAAAATATTAAAACTAGTGAAACTTGAAATCACTATTATGATCTAGGAAAGGGTAAGAGATGCAAAGTCGGTTAAAATACAAAAAAGTTGTTATATTTTATGTTTATAATAAATATGTGAAGTCCATGATCTTTTGGTTGTTTTTGAAATATCCGGAAAAAAAACTGAAAAATGTCCAATTCATTTGTTTTGTTAATGACAGCTGAATTTATAAAAATAAATTTATTATTTTAATAAATTTAAGATGACCGCCTATCAATTTGAAAATTGATACTTTGACATTTCTGAAACTTTATAGGGAAAAAACTCGAGTTACTCTTTCGGTTATCATGCTTATATAAAAGAGTTATAGAAATCAAGTTACCTTTTATTTACACAAAGTGAGAACTGTGGACCGTTTCAAATTCGAGTTATATTGTTGGCAGCTTTAAAAGTGCACCATGGTACTGTTTGTAACATCTAAATATGATACATAACAAATTTTCAAAGGATACCCACCACAATTGCCGCAATGGGAGATCGTGCAGTATAACTTTTCTTTGGCTTAGAATAATAAGAAACAATCGTTATGGCTTAGAAAAATAGGATTTACATTTAAAATCATCAATAAAAGGGCGACGATAATGGAAAATCGTAGAATTTTTAGAAAACATAACCAAATTTAGAAAAGAACAACGACCGATTTAATACTTGGACGAAACTTGGTACGAGACACATGATACAGTCAAAAGATGCTGGACAGATGACTCCGACAGATGCAGAGTAGATATGCATCCAAATAGAGGAAAATGATTATTAATTCTACATTGTGGTACTAATAATGGATGGGTTTCTAATTGCCTAATCTCAGGGGAATAAAATTGGAGGATTCAAGCGTTGACTACCACAAAAATATGAATTCTGACATTTCTGAGGAGTAGTTTAAGAATAATTTACTACCGAATGTAGAAAATAATAGCGTTATAGTCACGGATAATGCCCCCTACCACTCAGACTTTTAGAGAAGATTCCGAATATAAGCACGAAGAAAAAAGACATTCAAGAATTCTTAATATTCCACAATTTAGAATTTAACAAAAAAATACGAAGGCTCAACTTTTGGAAATCGCAAAGAAAAAAAATTTTTCGAAAAAAATGTTCTAGAGGAAATGGCTAAAGCTCATGGACATACTGTTCATGCCTCATTCACTGAGGTAATTTTAACCTCCGTATTTTTGCATCTTCAATCCAATTGAATTAATATGGAGTCAACTAAAACAAGGAATTCGACGAAACAATAAGTTTCCCAAATTTGTGCAAAAGTGATTGAAGTTATAAAATCGGAGGTAGAGAAAGTGTCATCGGATAAATGGAATAACTGCGTACAGCATGTAAAAAAATTGAAGATGAATACATTGAACTTGGAGGAGCAACAAACGCAAATCAAGACCGCTTTGTAATAAATCTTAATGAAGATTCTGAAGAAAGCAGTGATAGTGACAGTGAATAAATTATTTATTTTCCAACTTATTAGTGTTTATATTTGTTTATATTTGTATACCTACATTGTGTATAGTTAGTCTAGTTTTATTTTTACTTTAAAAGACATTGTTTTTAAGTTGTTACTTATTCGAATTTATTATAAATATTTTTATATACCTATTTGTTATTTTTATATTATTTATTATTTGTTACTTAAAAGAAATATTATTTATTTTTATATTTTTATAATCCCATGGATCCTTTCAACCCACATATTTATAAGCAAAGTATATAAATTAATGTTATTTATTTTACTTAATTGAAGAATACGTTTTAATTTAATTTTTTGCACTTATGTGTACTATGCTTGTAAACTTAACACTAAATCCACACCTACCCTTACCTTCCTGGCAAGTATGCTCATACCTCCACGTGGTCCTTGCTGGGCAATGAAAACTAAATACGGTCCTGGGTAAGCACGCGTGGCTTGTTTCTATAGATCGGCGGCTCCTTTAACGATATAATGAGTCTTTTGAGCACGGGTTTTTATGTCTCATATTTCGATGTTACAAACTATACCTAAAATTATGAATAATAATAAAATATAAAATGGCTATAATATAAAAATAATATAAATAAATAATAAAAAATAATATAAAAATATAAATATGGCTATAGTTCGTAGGGTTTCTTGACTGTTCTTCCCCATGATACTAATCGTATTATGCCGTGGCTAACAAAAGAGGATGGACTATTAAGGAAACATTTCGATAATGAATAAGAATTTCCAAGATGGCGGTCGTGTATAAAAATAGCCTTTTCTGGGCCAAATGTTCTTGAACGGAAAATGTCGACATGACAAAAAAGTAATAAAATGAACCTTTATCTACATTTTAAGACCTCTCTATTGGTTAACTACGTGTTATCGATCTTCAAGTAATGAAACGCTATAGCATCACTTGGTATAACATCTTTATTAAGCATGTCATACAAATCTAACGATAGATCGAATAAGTGATTGATCCACTGGTATTATCTAAGTTATTTATAAGTGACTAGCTATATGTTAGTCTAGTTATCTACGAGTGACCATTTCAGAGTGTTCACTTATATATTAACTTGGGCTAGGTCACTAAACAATTGGTGATCCGCACCCGACCTAGATAAATAAGTGTGATGAGTGGAAAACCTTGACCTGTGATATGTGGGTAGAATATTATTGCAACTTACGCGTGTTTTATGTTTTATTTATATCAATTACATAAATAATTATTAAATATAATGTACCGATAAAATAGGAACTTAACGCAGCACACCTCGATGTAAAACAATGGTTCATCGGTAGCGGAATTATATCTACTACTTATACGACTTAAATTGCATTTTATTTCGATTTAACGTCTACCGATAAAACAATTTTCCAAGGCCAACTTAACAATATTAGAACCTACCCTCTAAAATGTTCCAGCGTGCAGTACTAAAAAAATACTGTAAAAAATGATTGGTAAGAGATTCAGCGAAGACAGCGAGTGGGAGACAAAAATGATGTTAATGTGGTTTGAAATGTACAAACTTGGGGAAGAAACGTATCCACATTCTTGCACCCTATAGTAGGATACGGTCATCAATGAATTTGATTAAAAATGTCTACCGCAGCATCGTTACTGAGGAATCAACCTACAATTCAAAAAAGATCAACAAAATTAGATTTCACGGCACCCCCACGCAGTTATTTACTTTTCATCTGCAAATCCGTTTAACCGACATCCTCATTTATATTCAAGATACATTTCAGGCAAATTGAAAATTAAAGAAGTAAACCTGATTAAGTATATTGGATTTTGGCCGGATCAATATAGAAATTATATGAAATTCCGCCTGCCGAGCGCAAGAGGGATTTTAAAGCAATATGCCCAAGGTTTTCAACGATTACCATAAATGAATCAAGGGTGGAACAAGGGGATTTTAAGGCAATGGTGGATTTTTTCCCAAGTTATTATATTATGTTGGTACTTTCTGATTTTTCTTGCTCTCTTCTGGGCAGCGCGCGGCGGCTGCGGTGGATCTTGCGAGTTTTCCGACTTAAAATCACCTGCCATTACGGAGAATTGTATTCGGCGAAATAGAAGCACTACAGCGGCAACATATCATAAATTTTGTGTAAAATTTACTATGCAGCTGTGAACTGAAACTATTTTAAGCACGAAGATACTGCACTTGCACTAGAACAAAGACTGTGTACGAGAGATTGGGTAAATTGGAGTATGCTACCTAAGGAATTCGTAAATATACATGTAAATATTCACATCAGGTAGTTTCATTCACAACTTGTAGTGTAGGACAATTTATAATCTTGCAATTTCAAGTTTCAAGTAGAGGACTATTATGAACGGGTAGACAGACTGAGATAAAAAATGTCCTCAAATCATGTAACACCTTATTACTCCACCTGTTAAGAACAGGTTACATGTATCTAACCCTAGACTGTATTGTCTACCAAAAATTCATAAGCCAGGGAAGTCAGTGCTTCCAATAGTATCGTCTATTGGATCTCCGACTTACCATTTATCAAAATGGTTGACTAAGGAATTTGAAAGTTTGCCCATTGCACAGCCTAGTTTTTCAGTTAAAAATTTGAATGATTTCATTGATAAGGTCAAGAATATCCAATTGCAAGAGGGTGAAATTTTAATTTCCTTTGATGTTTGTTCATTATTTCCTAGTGTACCGATTCCACACACCCTGGACTATCTTGGGGTTTTACTCGATTTAAACAACTATAGAAAATAAGTAATAGCAGAATATGTAAACCTTACAAGACTTTGTATGAAACAAAATTGCTGCCGTTTCAATGGCAAGTTCTATGAACAATTTGAAACTGAAGCAAAAGAAGAATTCGGGTATTTTCATAGGATTTGGCTGAGATATGTGGATGACATTTTAGTTTGACACTAATATTGCGGATGTAGACAACTTCATTTCCAAATTAAATAGTCGTTTCACTTCTGTAAAGTTTACATATGAACTAGAAAATAATGGAAAACTTCCATTTTTAGATTTATTAGTAATTTAAAATAGTGACAATAGGTTAGAATTTGATTAGCTCCCCTCTCAGTAATGAGAGGTTTGAAAAAGAAAAAGTATTTATTAAGGATATAGCTGTGAGTAATGGTTATCCTTGAGATATAGTTGTAAAACTAATTAGGAAGCGTAAATTTAAGGACACACTTCATAATTCTACGACCTTTCAAAATGATATAGAGACTCCAAAATATGTATCCATCCCGTACGAACCCCGGTTTACCGTGGTTTGAGTAAGGTCTTCAGAAACGTGGGTATAACAGCAATTAATTCGTCGAGTAATAAATTATTAACTCCTAGACAATCCAAAGGATAAAATTGTTCCAAATGAGAGGCCGGAGATTTACAAAATTAGTTGTAATGATTGTGATCGAAAATATGTTGGACAAACGAGACAACCAATTAACACCCGGTTTAAAGAGCATATGGCTCATCTTAAAATATGGAAGAACAGATAAGTCTAGTTTTGCACAACATGCTTTTTACAACGATAATAGAATAGATATTAGTAATTTAAGATTAGTTAGAAATGTGACCAATAATAGACAGTTGGATACATTTGAGAGCATAGAAATTATAAAATGTAAAAATAGTATGAATAGCGACAAGGGACCTATACCGTATAGCCCGCTTTACGCGTTGCTTAGCAACTGATCATTGAAGTGTGATTAGAAACGCTTAAATTTCATGGTGATATCATTAGTGACGTCACCATGAAAATAGTATAAATGGGGTAAATTTTTTAGTTTAAGACTAATTTTAATCTTTTCCGGATGATGCCAACTTGATTGGCGAAACGCACGTCGAGCGAAGCAAAAGTGTTTTGGTGTTTATGGAAACTACTTCAGTGGAAGTATATATTCTTCAAGAATCGCGTTTAAAAAATCTGTACATTTATTTATCGGTTGGATAAGGGACGGGCAGTTGTCGTCTGTCTTGGGCCTTCGACATCCAACTTGCATGAAAACTATTGATTTTTTCATTTTGCAGTTTACTGATTCGCTAAGTCAGCAGATCCGCAGGCATGGAAAATCTAGGAGCGGAAATAATTTGCGGTTTCAGTCAAAGTTGAATCATGTCTGCGTCTAATGGCATGCCCTAACAAAGGGCTGCATCCCATGCCCTTATTTATGGCAATTTATACGCCTATAATTCAGAGGAAATGACTGTGATCAACATAAAAAACTTTTTAAATCCATTTACATATAGGTTACTTATAGTTTTTCATGTTATTAGACTTCAAAATGTGCCACTACATTATATGCCTGCATTTATATTTCAGGAAACCTAGGCGTGCCTCCCGTTCAGTCTTAATACTGTTGTGCTACCGCGGCATTTACATTAATTTTGCAACCTGATACGTAGTTAATCTCCGATCCGATCAAAAGCGCACTATTTCTTTGATATCAAAGGGAATTCGTTACAGTCCGTATTGTTTCACATTGAGGAAATCAGTTGCACTTAGAATCGTTGCAGAGGCGGAGTTCAGGTTCCAAGTAGAATATCGCAATCATTAGTTTCCTGCCAGAGATCGTTCTAAGTGATTATTGCAATTATCACTAACAGTGGAAATTACCTGCATGTATAGGTACCCTTCCCCGTTTATTTAATTGTAAATTACTTCAACGGAATATTTAGAACAAATTACCAGTTGCTTCTATGACAGTATAACGTTATAACGAATTAAAAAAAAAACAGTAAAAAACTTTTTACCTAACAAATGCCCACTTTTGAGTTCTTTGGTAATAAATAAAAAGAAGGGCGTCAGAATCTCGGGAAGATCCAGGTTTGTGTCCTAATTATTTTCTAGTTTATAATTCATTTAAGTTCCAAGTCTCCAAGAAAGTCCGGCATTTTGGATCCGCCAGTTTGATTTTTTGTAATAAAAAAAAATAAATCGTATTTTCGCCGAAACATTATACACCTACCATTTCAAGTCTCTAGCTCATCGGGAAGTAGTTTAAAAAGCTGTTACAAGATTTGAAACAAACATAAACAAGCAAATATACGAGGTCAAGCTAAATAAAACCGTTTAAAAACAATTAATATGAAGGAGATTCTAATTTGTGAAATATGTGATTGGATCATGTCTTATTTTGTGTATATGCAGATCGCAATTAATAATTAAGGCCTGTAATTGCAGATCTCTATTAATAAAATACGAGTATAGCAGCAATTTTTATAGCCTTCATATACACTGGCGAAATAAATTAGGGCATCACCATAAATTTATCATAATTTTGACGTTAAGTATTTTTCAACCCAATTATTCAATTTTCATGATCTTTTTTGCATTGTGCAATTACTCTTCTATAGAATTTTACTCCGTCATTGATTATTTCACAAGTTCATGTTTCTCTTACATACGGGGTGTTTTTCTGATTCTAAGATTTTCATAACATATTGTGGATAACAGTAGCAGTAATAGCAAATCCAAATCCCAAGACTCTAACTATAGCCCCATCTGTTCTTAACATTATCTTTTTTGATTCACCTTCTTATCTTTATTAAAGGAGATACACATTTTTGTAGCACTGCATGTTTTATTGGCCTTTTTATGCACATTGAGAAAAAGAAGACGCCTAGCCTTGTTTTTGTATTTTGTTGGCATGGTTTCATTTCAAAAAACATCTGTCAAAACATCAACAGTAAGTGCAATCGTTCAAGTTGCTTTATATGCCTTGGAAGGATATTGTAAAACAATATGCCCTAATTTGTGCATTGTGCGTGTTTCTTAACCTTAAAAAAAATATGTTTATCTATTTTATATTGACTTCGTGTTGGATAACTGAATTTGACTGTGAGTAGTAAAATTCTCCTCATTCTCTTTTACATATAACCAAATAAAAATGCATGGTAATGTAAAGATATTAAACATAATGAATTCAGATTTACAGTCATCTCAATTATACTGAATGCTTTTCTTTGCCTACTAAAAACTGCTCTGCTAGCAAACGCATGTCCCCAAATCAAGATAGCGAAAGAAATAACAGAATGAATTAAACCGTGGTATGCAGTAAGTAATATTTTTTGTGAGACGTTGCATGAGAGACTTTAATTAATACATATTTTTAGAAACTTAATAAGTATAATTTGCGTGTGTTTTCCATGTGAGATTTTTCTGAAGGTATACTCCCAAAAATTTTACTTCATTACTAACACCAAAGTCATTGCTTTCCATATTTTTTTATGTGGAATGTATTTCAGTTATTAAATGCTTGAAATATTTAAATGATTTTGTTACAGTTGTATCGTCAGCAAATAAAACAAAGTTTGCATTCAAGGCATTGCTAGGTTATTTACATTAATTAATAGGGCCTTACACAGATCCCTGAGGAACCCCATCTTATATAGGGAGGAGGTATGAGTTTATATTTTGCGAATATACATATCGATCACGATTAGTTGGGTAGGAATTTAATAAGTTTAATTTATCAACTAGTATCTTATGTGACACATAGTCGAAGGCTTCTGTGAGATCTAAGTAAATATATAATTTGTTTCAATTAAGGAATATATAATTTGTTTCATTACCACGCAATGTTGTAATTTGTGTCACCCCTGTAAATCACATATAATGTCCAATTTTAATCAAATATAACAGAGACATTAATAGAAAAACGTAACAAAGTCGTTAATTTTCATCAGGAACTCCACTAAATTTAATTACCACGCACTTTGTAATTAAAAATTTGTAGAAATAAAAAACTGAGAAAAAACATTTGAAATATGGTTTTTTATTTCTTACCAAACGTCAGAATCTTAGGAAGGCCCAGGTTTCTTTCTAATTATTTTGTAGTTTTTAGTACAACTGATGATTTAAAATAAAACCGTTTAAAGTTTTTTTACCTATTTTTATTTTGTAATTTTTTGTATTTTTAAGTTCCACTGTCCGCCTCCTGCCTCCATCATCAAATCCTCGTCACCAAGTATAATGTATGGGACTCGTTAAAAGCAATCAAATAGCCCAGTAACATTAAACAACTCCAACTACCAAGTTTAAGACAAATAGGTTCATATATTCGATATTCTGCCATTTTGGATTCGCCGTTTTGGTTTTTTAAGTTTGAGACAAAAATTGTATTGAGTGACCTTAAACACTGCAATGTTTCAAGTTTGACACAAATCGGTTCATAAATAGGATAGTCCACCATTAGGAATCCGCCATTTTGATTTTATTAGGCTTGAGTCAAGTAGTTGAAAAAGCTGTTGCAAGATTTGAAACACATAAAAAAGTATAAGAAGTCAAGCTAAATAAAACCGTTTAAAAACAATATATATAATAAATCTAACAACTTTACAGGCGAAACCCGCATCGGAATATGAAGCATCTCAAAATATATTGTAAAAATACGAAATTCAAAATCTAACACTGGATTACAGAATCATGTTGACGGGGTCTAAGTTTGTATTTAATTAGGAAACAATAATCTCTGTTTGATTAATTTTTAAGCCTTGCATCGCATTCTAAACAGTATGAATGTTTGCAAATCAAATATTCTGTCGAATATATTCTGAAATACAGTCGCAAATAATTCTCCAGCAGGAATTAAATAAACCTCAAACAGGAAACGATATTTCGAGAGCGCTAGCCTATATTAAATTTGAAAGATCCTCGTGCTTACGAACGGCACCATTAAAATATTTCTCGGCTCGGAATTTTTGCGGTTTGGCCGTTTTAATTTAGCCGGCTAAGTAGACTATTCATCAGGATTCTCTGTATAGGGAAATATACTGCCTTCCAGTGTATTTAAAAATTATTGTAATGGAATATTCTTCGTTCTGAAAAGCCTCAATTTGAAATACAGGGCGTCGGCCAAGTTTTGTACATTAATCTTGTTTGACTGAATTTTACGATAAATGTTAGAGAGTTTTTCTGGAAGTGGCCGGTTCCTCGCAGAATATTGGCCACCCTGTATTGAATACATCAGTACCTGCTGATCTGTTTTATGCTGAAATTGATTGTTTCTATTCAGATTAGATTGTCTACTCAAAACGTAATGGTGCGGTGGTAATACAGAAGACATGTTAATACATAATCGATACTATAATTATTAGACAACAGACGTAAATTAATTAGCTATAGTCGCAAGCGATGTCGTAATTGAATGGTTCCCCATTAATTATATATAGATAGGTATAGAGTATACGGGGCTCGAAAAGTCGCCATGAAAACGTTTCAGAATGAAAATCAAACGAAAGAACCTTCTAAATGATTTGTTTCAATATATTTATGTTTAAATGTACAACTAGTATTCTTGTTTAATTTCTTATTTATAATTAATTGATACAGCATGATATACACTGTGTTCATTTTAAAACTGACCACCCAAATAATTGAAAACTGGAAAATATTTGAGAAATCGCCCGGACACGACGGCTTGTATTTTAGGGGAGAACATTTTTGACAGTCTGGATACGCTCAACCCTTCGCAGCTCCTCTTTAAAAATCTTAAATGGAACTACCCCACATGTTACACATCATATGGAAGCCATATTCATTGCGAATACAGCAGTGTATCTATCATTTTTGGAAATCGGTTGAGATTTTAAAAAATTATTCAAATTGCACAATATATTAATTACACAAATTACGCAAATTTGTTAATATTATCACATTTCCTGACAGGTGGGTAGGAAGAAGGGGGGGAGATGCAATGGCCTGCTAGATCTCTTGATCTAAGTCCAAATGATTTTTACGGCAACTAAACCTTCAAGATCTACAAAATCGTATAACAGATATGTGCGAGGAATTTCAGAAACTGATTGCCAAAAATGTTCCCCCCTAAAATTAAGACCGACGTGTCCCGGCGATGGTGGGGTGGTAATTTTTAAAATGAACACAGTATATTAGGGTGTTTTTTTAAAAAAAATTTTTCGGTCCACTGGCTAATGATTTAGCATTGGACCTAAAATAATTTCTCCCAAAATTGTAGATTCCTAGATCAAACATGTGAACGTTTTTACTAAAACATGAATAGCTGGTAGACATGTTTTTTTAAAAAATCTGCTAGCATCATTTTATGGAGAATTAAACTTCATACAAAAAAGGTCATTAGTACTAAATCCGTGCATTCATTATTTTCAAAGATATGCTCGTTTAAACATTCTCTTAAAAATCGGATTTCATTCAATTAATTTCAAGGAGTTATATCTAAAATTTTTGGACTATTATTATTTGAAACTGTTATGATGTTGATATTTAAATTTTGTGCTTCGGAAAGTATAAAGTAGAAGTAGAAAATGGGAGAGTAGGAGACAAAAACTTTATTTAATTGTTATGATATTTAGTTACTGCACCTAAATACATCGATTTTCTGTAATGTTTTGAAACTCTTCTGACTTTTCTAGTTTCTCTTTTGTTCGTTCATTCGCATCTCTTTAAATTCTCTGAATTTATACTCGAGAAAACATTTTAGAGAAGAAACAATAATTAATTTTTATTAATTAATCAATTCTCGTTTATTTAATGAGGTAAATAAAATAAAATAAAATAAATTAAATATATAAATGAACTATTTATTAATAATCCATCAATCAATTGTTTAATAATATTGTATCAATGGATCGTTAATAATTATTTATTTTAAATAAAAATTAGTTGTTATTTAATTAACTTGATCAATTATTAATAAAAAGATACCAAATTTACTGATATCATTTTATCAGCTGGAATATTCGGATAAAGTTTTGCAGCTGCTTTTAAGTTTTCCGGACATCTATGGTGTATTTATCTGAAGAACTCGCTTCTCTGTCTTTTTTCGACGAAGAAATACCAGTAGATGTAAAGCGGAAAATGGTTAAGTGATGAAAACATGAACCGGTGCAACGAAAACTATGAAGAGATTGGAAATGGCAGATATTGATTTTCAAACGCTCCGCAATAGAGATATCAGTTATTTTATTACGAAACGATAAATGACGCTATTCAGTCAATTTGAATTGACGCATAGCTTTCTTGATTTAGATCCTGAGTTACTGAAAGAGGATGAGAATTATTATAATAATTTAGAAATATTAAAATCTATGAAGGTCGTAAATGATGTTGCTGAGCGAGCAGTGGCGCTAATCGAAGATTTGAATAATTGTTTAACAAAAAATGCACAACAAACTCAATATTTGTTACAAGTAGTGAAAGACCATCTCCTACCTTTTACATATTTTATTTCACATAAAAATAATTGTTATTTTAATGCAAGATAGATTTCTTAATTTTTGTCCCATGAAAATTTAAAAATGCTAACTTACAATACAATAACAACAATAAAAATTAAAAAAGCTACGGAAAAATGAAGAAAATCATCGTGCCTCAATGATTTGTAATACCCTCCTGTCCTCTAGCGTGAATTTTTTTATGGTGTATTTGTATGTTTTAAAATATAAGTTTCCTTAAAATTAATTGAATGAAATCTGATTGAAATGTGAAACAAAAAAATTATGAATGAAACATTCTCTTAAAAATCTCAAATAATATTATTTTCAAAGAATATTATTTTAAATGTAAAATAATGAATTCATGGATTTAGTACTAAGGACCTTTCTTGTAGGAAATTTTATTCTCTATAAAATGCTGCCATCAGAAATTATTATTAATGTAGTATTCTTTTTTTAAATTCAAACATGCCGCCATAATAGGCAGCACCGTAGCTTTCGCAGATTCCGGCCACGTGAGAGAGAGAGAGAGGGATTAAGTTAGGTTAGGTCTGATTATGTGTAAAATATATTTTCGGTTCAAAGTT
>CAXKVY010003686.1:0-21049 GCA_964058915.1 Tetropium fuscum | reverse complement strand
ATCCGCTTCCAAGTCACCCTGGAAGAGGGCGAAGCCGAATCCGAGGCTGAAGCTCCGATGTGACGGAGGCTGGTGGGCCTCTGCAGGAAGCTGACCGAAAAGGTGCAGCAATGGTGGCGCGTTCGGCAGTAGGCGCTGGCGTCCTGCCCTAGTGTGTGCCATTCCGCGCTGGCGCGGCGTTTGTTATGTTTGCATCGCTTGACTGAATCTTATGGGCTGATGCGCAGCCTGTCCCCGCAGTTCCTGGGAGTGTATCTTACTTTAAATTATTTTCTGTTTGGCCTTTCCACGACCCTTTTGTCATGCCTTACTTAGGAAGACACCGCCCCCCCTACTGACTATACATCTGTAAATAATTCATTATAATCTGTCGGTGTAATACTCAGCCCCCTGTATGTATAGGTACTATGTGTCATGTCAGCTATGTTACACAAGTAAAGCTCTCTTCATTTTACCCATGTTGTTTTATTTCTTCAATCTTTATGTAGATAACTGGAACTAGCTAATTTTTAATTACAAACCTCTAGCAGTAAGTACCAGTCATAATTGCTTCTTTTTGTTTTTATTTTTTACCTAGTACAAGACACGTAAACAAATCTTATACTTATGACTGCTACTCTACTAATTAGCTAAAATAAAAGAAATTGAAGGTTTGAATGTAACTTCCTTAAAATAGGAAAAACTGCCAAATTTTTTCTTATAGACCAAGCAATGATGACAGTTTATTTTCTCCCATTTCATACAGCACGTCTTTTGGAGGAATGAAAGTGTACCACAAACAAACGTGGTAAGAAAATGACAACAAAGAAAATCGGGTACAAGACGCTTTCCGGTATTTTTTTCTCTGATATGAAGTCTTCTAAAGTCTAAATATAACGCATGCAATGGTTCCAAAAAGCTCTAACAGTTCAAGTGAGTCCACTTGCAATAAAAAAATATTCCGCGTTTTCATGGCAATATAATTTTGGGGTAATCATTATGATATCAGAGAGAACCACAAAAGTTTTGTGCAAGTGTAAAAAAAAAGTTAAAAATGCAATAAAGTATATAACACTGATCTTATTGATAGCAAATCAGATTTTTGTAGTCAAGACATAGGACAAGTCAAGTCCTCTTGGTGGTCTTCGACATAACCATGATGATTAGCTCATTATTCCTTAGGTGTATAAGTATCAAGGAATAGTGAGACTCTATCTCACCATTAATATTCAAGAACCCAATACCGTAATGCAATCAAAATACAGAAAAGAAAAGTTCAAAATTAAGTAAAAAAACTTCAAGCCAATTATCCGTTTACTTTTATCCCTTCAGTTCAAAGAAAACAACGCTGAAGATTTTAAATAATATCATGCTAAAAATTAATGTTCTAACTACATCTAGGACACGAAGGGTTCAATCACAAATCCAGATGTGCCCCTTTAAGGCTTGATTAAGGTAAAATCGTGAACCTGAATAACTATTGTAGAGCAACTATTTGACCCATGACACCAATTTGGATGACACGTGGACTCCTTGTATAAGATTTCTTACAAAACTAACAAAAAACTAAACCTAACAAAAATTTTATAAATCACATTGGAGAGAAACTGTGGCTATGTAAGTGATACTACTTTTGAAAATTAGATTACCTACCTAACATTAGCTGAACTTCTAACTTCCTATAAGGGTAACACAAAATAGAGATTCACTTTGTGATAGATATAATGGAAGATGGACACCATCGAGACGTCTCCAAAATAATGCAAAATATGTTTACCTATGCTAGCTACTCAAAATATACGCGTACTTAGGTACCTACCTAGGTGCAAGCTTTGTAGTTTATTTCTCTTAAATTATCAAATTTTCTACACACTCAATTTTTCTAATAATTTTTTTTTGACATTCGCCGCGTCCATTATTTCTTATAAACATATAGGTAGGTAAGTAAATAAATAATTATATAATCACGAAAATAACTAAATAGGTACCTTACTTTTATATCTTATGTAGATCAATTTTTGAGTAAACATTTACTTATCATTTTATGATGTTTTTGTTTTTATATAAGTAATTGTATTAATTATTGTATATTTTCTACCATCATCAATGTTGCAACTTATTGTTAATTGGTTAATTGAATTTATAAGTAGATGGGTAATCCTAAGTTTAAGCACGAGAGTATGACAGGATGATGCAAGGGTCACAAAAAAATATCTTAGAGAATCTGTCACATTAAAACATATCATTCAAAGCAAGCTGCACAATAAGAAAAAGAAATACCTAGATGTTATCATCAGACAAATACTATAAATACCTAGGTAGGCTATCTATACGGCTACACCTACACTTTACGGTCTTATAGGTAAATACGTTTAGCTAAGATACCTTGGTACCGATATACTTACCTACTAATCAAGCATTACAAAATCTATCCATAATACGTATATATCGACGAGTATGTAGGTATTTCACAGTTCCATTTACTTTATGCCTAATATTAAATTTTACTTTGGAGCTTGAAGGGTTTTCTGTGGGCTAACTTCGTGAACTCTGAACTGCACCACAATCCACAATGCACAAATCAAACTAATCTAATTCATGGTATGTGTATGTGTATGTGCTGCCATCTTGTATATGATAGCAATAATAAAACCTTTAAAACATATTCCGGAATTCCTATTTGCCCAAATAAGAGTTGCTATTCACAACCATAATAGATGTCACTACCTAAAAGAAATCGATAATCGTCACAGCATAGAAAATATGCTGTGATTCAGTCATATATAATATATAGATAAATTTAGCATTTTGTGGTTCTCTTGGCCCACTCACTTCTAAATGTGTAAGGTTGTCTATATTACCAATGACATATCCACATAAATATGGATATATAATATTATGCCATTGATATTACCATAGATATTACCTAAATAAGTCTTGTCTAAATCATTGATATTACGATGATACAGTTAAGTGAGCTTTATTTCTCTTAAGCACAGATGCTTATCGCTCCATCTATGGGTGATGGGTCACTACTTGATACGCTGACTTGGTCTCCTTGATCTCTCGATCACAGAAAATTTTCTATGATCCCACTGGTCCCACAGACTATACATGATATGCTGTGATCCTTTCATTGTCACTGTTATTTTTATATATGGTGGTTAGGTTATCTATGCTTATTACTCAAAATAATACCTTACCCGTTCCCCTGAGCTCATCAAAATGGAGATTTCGGATTTCCAAAAAAAGATTAATTATATCGCAAAACAGTTCATGTGCACCGTACCCATAACAAACATCAAATGGAATGTAAGTAAAATCTAACCTAACATGTGCCTTTATATCATAATAATTATTGTTTCATTTTAAAAGGATTTAAAAGATTTACCATACGAGGCGCAAGAAACCCTACTGAGTAAAACTGTAAATTCTGAACTAGTCTTGAATTATCATATAGACGTAGACTACCAAAAGGCATTTTTGAAATGCCTAATGAAGAACCTCACTAACGCGGACGGGGACATTCAAGAAGAAATGTATTTGGCCTACGGGCGATTAGTTTCGCTACCCGCAAATAGGGAGAGCTACAAGCATTACTACATCGAAAAAAGCGGCAACACCGTGACTTTGAAAGAGAACGTTAACATAATTTCGAATGGTACGACGGGTTTACGAACGTGGCAGGTAAATATTTTATTAATTTCAGATTATAAGACTTACGACAAAATACTTATTTTAATAATATAAATAGTATATAGATAAAAATACTGGCAGGGCCAGTAAACATAAATTTATAAAAGTGCATAGGTATATTATTATAAAATAATAAGTAGGTATATACATACATAATGATAATAATGTATATAAATGTAGATAGTCATAGCAAAATTGGTAATTAAATTCATAATAGTTATATTAATGCAGTCTATTAGATGATAATTATATGTAATATATGGGTATACATATGATTGACAGTCTAATAACATGTCTTTGTATTTGTAAATCCTAAAATATAAAATTGTTAATGTTTGTTGTGTGCAATAACTGACATCAGCATAGGCGTGGAATTACACTTTAATATATACTTACCTATGATGCAAGGCTATAAAAATGTGTCTATAATTGGCCACATTTAACCTGAAAGTTCAAACTACAAGAAAACGTGTTCTACAGCCATATTTTATACGATTTTAGGCATCTTTAGCACTATCAGAGTGGGCTCTACAGAATGCACAATCATTAAGGGACAAAGCTATTTTAGAGCTGGGATCTGGCATGGGGTTGACCGGGTTAACAATAATAAGAGAGTGTTCCCCAAGTTGTATGTACCTTTCAGATTGTCATCCAACTGTATTAGAAAATTTATGTAATAATGTTGCGCATAATATGAAAGATATTCCAACCAATAACGAAGTCAGCTTAACAATTAAGAGGCCTGAAGGTGGATGGCCGAATATCACAGAGAGGTTCGTTTAGTTTCACTATTATCTGTTATACTATTATGGCAAAGTGTAGCGAGGTACCATACTAAAGTCCGAATAGTTTGTCTTCAATCCATGGATCTTATCTTGCGTATACACATATTCCAATCAATTAATGATCTAGTATTTGGTATTGTATTGTTATTATTCATAATGATCAAAAGAGGGTTTTTGATTTTGCAGTATGGAAAAAAGATGTCGAAAAATGGTGTCAAAAATTTTGTAGAAATATTCTGGTCCACATATTGACCACAAATTCAATAAAAGATGTGATTGAATTTGTTCCGGTTGGTTTAGCGCTCTCGGAGCGTAGTCAAATTTCGCACTTATGTTCTCTCTTGAATGCCTTTCTGCATTATTCGAAATTCAAAGTCGGGTCAAAGTTTGCGTTTTGCAAGAGCAGCACCAATTTCATCCTCATCTAAGTGTATAAACCTGGAAACTTCAGATTCGTCGCCATGAAAAAATATCATCTCTTTCACGCTTTCCTCTGAAGATATCATGACTTGATTATCCTCATATCTTTTTCTTTGGTCTGATTTTTCGGTCAAGATCACTCCACATCGCCATATTGTTGCCTTAAGCTTTTCCCATGCTTCTATTGTAAAACTTTTATTAATATTGACTATTTTTAGGTGTCTGTATTCTAATTTAGGGAAATCTGATGTTTTCGTACTTGATTTACCTTGGGAAGACATCAACCAAACAGAGTGTATTAATCTGGGCAAAATTAACGTCGTCTTAGCCGCCGATGTGATCTACGACAGTGACCTCTTCTGTCCACTAGTCAAAGCTATGGGGTGCCTGTCCAGATTCTGTTCCGTGGATGAGTTTATTTTTGCATGCACAGAGAGGAATCTAGAGACTCTAGAAGCATTCGTTGAGAAAGTTCGTAAGTAAATAAATCTAACCTAATACGTAGCTGAATGTAGGTGCAGGGTGTAGATAAAGTATAAATATATAAAATATGTCTTACTGTATTTTAGTGGAATCTTCGTTTACTGTTGAAGAATTGTCAGTTCCTGAGCAGACAAATTTCGTATGGCCTACAGATACACCTATTAAAATACTACGTTTTACTTCAATATGTGGCATTGATAGATAATAAAATATATATTATAAACTTCTAGTATGTTTACCTCCTAGTTAGTCCTAAGAAAGTCCCAAAGGCAAAAATTTGGTTCATTATATTTCCCTCTACATCCTTTCGTTGATTAGACTGATATTTACTGTTGTAAGATGTTCTTAAATTGTGTTGATCTATGACAAATTTTGTCTTGGTTTGAGTTTTACTTTTTCGCTTGGATAAGAAAAATATGAAATAATATGAAAAACATGAAGATATAGCAAAATTCTTTCCACATATAACTCAACGAATGTAAGTGCTTCCGTTTAGATGAGAAAATAAACATAACCAAAACAATTTAGCATTAGACTCAATTTTATATCACCATATAAATTAAGGTGTTCGGTCCCCCACATTGGGCGCCAATTTTGCATAAGGCGCTTCTTATTATTGTTATTCACTAAATAAGAGAGTATGCAAACATCAGCTCCAGTAACTCAGAGGATTTTAGTATGTCGTGTATTGCGTTTAAAGTTGTGGACATTGAGAGAGTCAGGAGCTGAGGCAATAAATTACATAGCCATGCCAAGGAAACAATTTGAAAATAATAAAAAAATATGCAGTCTGGATATGTTAACACAAATGCGAGGAAAATCATGGTTATATTATATAAGATTATGTTTATATTAGCATGTTTAGAATTTAAACAGCAAAAATCGTGATTTTTTTAAAGGAAATGGATGATATTTTTTAATAAAAATTAAGTATTGACCAACCCTGCAAACTATATCTGCATTGCTGAACTTCCAGGGGATCTCGTTTCTTCGAAATTACAAATACAAATAAATAGTGAGCAAAGACAAGATATGACGTGGTTTGAGTGTTTATTAAGGAACTACAAAATTAAGGAATAAAAAGAAAAAACAATAAGCGATGGAACCCGGTGACAGAGCGTCACAATTTAGTAAAATATTTGATAAGGTAAAATATAATAAACCATAGAATTCAAAAAAAGTTATCACTGGAACTAAAGGTTATTTAAATGTTCGCTAAATATTCTTACAATGACCATATTGTTATCAACATATAAAATGGTAATATTTCATCCATAAGCAACGACCACATGTGATCTTCTAGTGTGTAAGTAAAGTCTGGTAAAGTATTAGTGCAGATCAATTTAATGTTTAGTGGGATTTCTTATACAAACTTATTCTTTCTTATACACATTTTATTATATTCTATACAAAATTTTATTGATCTATCTATATCCGTGTAGAGAAAGAAGATCCCCCCCCTTCTTACTCGGGAGTTACGTGGTTTTGCATTGTGAAAGGTAAGACGTTTCCTAACGTCAAAGGGTTTTGAAAAGTGCCAGTTTATATGTCAAAATCAAAATTTGAAAAAACATTTTTTTTATTTTTTTCTGAATCATCTTCCAACGAAGATTATTTATTTATTTATTAAGTTTACGCTAATCGTTTTATGCAAATAAATGAAATAAATAAAAATTGGACGGCTTTAATTTTAATTTCATGACCCCGCCAACCACAGGATTGCAGTAACAATTTCGTATACTAGCAGCAGGATACCAACAGATCGAAGACGTCGTGTAGATTTCCTGTGAAGAAAACTGGGTCCTTTCTGACATACGTGGTTTTGGCGTAGCAATTTTGACGACGGGTATCAGGATACTAGGAGAGCGATGTGATATATCGACATGTTTTGTGATTTCAGAATGTAGAAAGAACCAGGATGAGGGATGTGACCTATCTGTTTTCAAAAATTGTATGTAGGACGTAGGGCTAAAGATTTTAGTTAATATGACTAAAATATATAACAATGTTCAAGATTAAAATAATGTTTAATTTTGAAAGGCAATTTTAAGGTTGGCCACATTGAAAAACAATTCAAAATAAATATACAAACAACACAATATTTTGAAATTATTGTTTTATGAAATATGAATATTGTTTGGCGTTTGGCTATATTTTAATTTCTTGACCAATAAATATATTACGAGGTAATAAATAATATACTAAAAATAATAAATGAATGGATTTTCAGAGGCATTTATTTATTTATCCATTTCAATCAAAATACACATAACAAAAAAATATTTTGAAAAATTTCTTTATGAACTTTAAAGGTTATTTATTTATTAAGTAAGGACAATCGTTTTATTCAATAAATAAATAATTACAAAAATAAGTTTGGCGTTTGGATTTGTGTTAGGTATTACATTAAAATATTAAGTTATTTCATGAGATCCACACACCCCCACACAACATAAAATCAAACAAGCACTTACGAGGTTTTGCAGTAACAATTTCGTATAGCAGCAGCAGGATAGTAGCAGATCGAATAGGTATGACCTCTTAACCATTAAAATTCGAGCTAGGTTCCAACAATATCATATTATGTTAAGTAGTGATAATATTAAATATGACAACAGAAAAGCACGGAAGAAAAGTATCTAGAAGTACTGAGTTAATTAAGTTCGTAACGAGTTACAACACGCAAGAAAAGTATCTAGAAGTACAAAGTTAAGTTAGTTCTTTATTATAATATTCTAGAAATTTATTTTTCAACGCAAAATTGTGGTTTCATGCAGCAATGCCCTAATGTACCTAAATCATATTATTAAAATAACTAAACTCCTGGACAAGCTGACCGCTATAAATTTGTCGCAGATTTGATGCTATTTTCTTCCGAACTTGTAGTTTGTAGTCCTATTTGAATGAACTGTTTTGCGAAGTTAGGGGCCCTAATCCAGTACGTAGAGGCTAAAAATGGCCTTTGTTTTACAAAGGTGTGGTACCTAGTAACATTTTTTTCTTCCATGCATTAACATTGTCCTACTTTTTGCATAAGGTAAATAAATAATTTGTTTATGCTTTTCGTACGTATATAATCAGTCCGAAGGGAAACTTTAAGGCACAAATTCGAAAAGTTAATTAACTATTTTTTGCACTAATGCAAAAAGTAATTTTTACAATACAAAAATTCTGTCGGCGACGTCATAAAAATTGTCTAAAATTGTATCTAGGTATTAAATTCTTTTAATACATGAATGGGAGAAAATATTGTATAACACGTGTGAAAAACGGACTTGAATACTTACCGATGAAAAGTAACATTTTCCGAACTTAAATGATCCACCTTTTTACAAACTATACAAGAATGCTCCATAATTACACACTTATTGTTCACCTGAATCGCAATAAATACAAAGATTCATAGAACACACTAAAGAAAATACAAGGACACAAAACGGCAACCTCTCAACATCTGTTTCCATTCATAAATCAACTTCGACGTAAAGCCCGAGTAAAACACATCAACCGACGTTGGCCTTGTTGGGGATTATATCTCAAGGCACAGTACATTTTCGGTTTTCACTATATATATATTTTTCACTATATATATATATATATATATATATATATATATATATATATATATATATATATATATATATATATATATATATATATATATATATATATATATATATATATATATATATATATATATATATATATATATATATATATATATATATATATATATATATATATATATATATATATATATATATATATATATATATATATATATATATATATATATATATATATATATATATATATATATATATATATATATATATATATATATATATATATATATATATATATATATATATATATATATATATATATATATATATATATATATATATATATATATATATATATATATATATATATATTATTAACGCAATAAGGCAAAACAATAGGTTACAAATTATTTGAACATCTCTCAGGGTATTCATTCAAAGACTTATAATATTAAATGTTAAATTTAATATTATAAGTCTTTGAACGTAATGGTTGTGCAGGCTTACTGTTAAAGTAAGCCTGGCGAATGTGGCGTTTGGAAAAAGTAAACCTGCCGGCCGGGTGCCCAGGCTGAAGTGTGAACGCCCGCCGGCGGCGAAGCTTCTCGTAGCAAACAGTCGGTTGCCATGCCAAACGGCACGCTTCCATCACGAGTTTTAAACGGGATTGCGGGCGAGCTCAGCCCGCAGCATCCACGCCCACAGCCTTACTCACCACTCAAACGGTTGACGTACGCGCGCCGGTTCTTTTGCTTTTTAATATTGTTTTACAGTTGAAGGTTGAAGACAAAACAACTGAGAGTGTGTGATCTCATGAATTGAAACTTTTGTTCCCTGAATTTGACGGACAAGGTAAAACGCCCTGTGCCCATATTGAATTTAAGTCATGTGCAACTCGGTTATAAAATTCGAGGAGGGGTTACGTGAAAGTTTGACGCAAGTATTTATGAAAAGAGACAAATGCTCTTTTTTGTTTTGTTTGTTATACCATAAATCCGAAAGTAATCCTGGAAGGTGGGCTTTGCTAATGAGCAATTTAATTAGTAGGACTGGATCTACAATCCACAAAAATTTCACTCAAATCGTTTTACGTCTGATGCGGGAATTTGATGGGGGACTCGTACTAAGTGTTTAGGTAATGGGAGACAACATGGCGTAATATTAATGTATTTAGACATCGGCTTCACGTATTTAGTCATAAAGATATGATTTGTTGTATTATTTAATAAGTTTCGGTATTATATTAATGCTAGGGGTACATTAATTGATGTCTATACATAGGCATTATTTTTGGTAATGGTTTTAGATTTAGTGACATAAGTTTTAGAGCATTAATCTATAAGCCTTGCCATTAATCTATAAGCCTTCTCTTTGAGCAATGATTAACTTATGTCTTCTAGGTGATTGGTTTAATGTAAATAATCCTTGTATTAATGTAAATTATTGTCACATTAAGATAATATTTTACATTATTTACATTAAACCTGAGGATATAAGTTAATTAATTTTGGACAAAAATAATTAAATTCTTATATTTGGATAATGATCAGGCAGAGATTGTGACAATAAAAAAGACCATTTAACTAATCTATTTTAAGCATCATTATAATCACTTCATTACATTAATAACACATTTAATACTATGAAAAGCACATTATCGCAATAATTTTGCATTGCATTTAATTATCGTGGGACATTAATATCAGGCACGATATTTTTTTCTGTGTACATCCTGCAATATGAAGTGTAGGATTTTATAGCATTTTGCTTATGATACTCATGTCGCAAAATAAATTATGCTAAATAACTAAAGCAGGTGAATCTAAAAGACATGTTTTTTTCACAAGTGAACTTGTTCTATTTTTTGCTTTTGTATCTCTGTTGGGTTCATTCATTAGATCAGACAATAAGTATAAGTATTTTAAAAGGAGAGAACAATACTCTATTTAACATTTTGTTGTAATGGTCTTATAACTTTTACTCTGCTTTCATAAATATCGAAGTTAAGTAAATAGTGTATACCAGAGTTAACAATGGTAGGTACGGGTTTACTAACGGTGATTCTAATACACTGCGGCGTGGTCCGTTTTGTACTTTGCATAGGGAAGCGGTAATTTTAATGATCATGTCCCCAAGAAACGGCCAGGTTCGTTCTGATAGGTGTTAACGGTAGATTTTCCGAACGCGCAGGGAATACTTAACTAGTGACTTAGATGCAACAAGTACAACGATAAGTACTTACAGACACGAAATGGTACTTTTCTTTTTGGTATCACGTTGCATGACTTCCTCTTCAATAGTTTCATAACAGATCTTGCCTGCTAAGGCAAAACAGTATATGTGAAAAATTTTATTTTTGAATTTTCCGCCGGTACTATGTAATTTTTCGCGCTCTTGCAATTCAGATTTGTTTGTATGTTATTTAGTTTTCTAAATAAATCACTGGTAAACATTTTTCTTGTTATTTGAGAAATAATAACAATAAGGAACATAGGAGCCTTATTTTAAAATAATAAACATTTTATACCTACATGTACGTGTGGTTGCTGATACTTACACTCCTTCTCAGAAAAACCAAGCCCGACCCTGGCGTAGTTTGTTTACTTAGAATGAGGCAATAATCCGATGCAATAAACCGATATCTTGAGCAGTCGACGAATCCAAACAAAGAAAAGTCACTTTCTATACGAATATATGATTATTTCTGACGCGTACTATAATATTGGAGGTTATGATATGCCTGATACCTAGAGGTACAGCAAAAGACCACAACGACCTGCAATTAGTTTTATATATATATATATATATGATTATTACGGTATTTCTGGTGGAGTGCTGATATTCTTGAATATCCTATATATTTTTTGAGATCTTAAGAGTGGCTTGAGATCTTTTCATTCATCGTATAATGAAAGTTTACAGATTTTATTCTGTAAACGTTGGTATTATTGAAACACGTAATTGTAAATGTTCAGAGTATAAAAATATCTTACGAGCAATTTAATTTCGGAACCTTGCGTGATCATGCTAAATCAAGGTGCGATTTTGTGTCTGCCACTATATTTTAACAGCATAATGAGGTATCTTCCGGCTGGACGCCGGAAGTGGGCTGGGTGCTGCATAGATCAGTAAATTATCCAGCGTAAATTTTCCGCTTCAGGAAATACATACTCCGATTTCTACACGAGACCAGAAAAATGGAGCGCTCATAAAACCGCTGAATCACCTAACAAGGCTGGTGAATATTGTAGAAACATTGATTGACTACTACTACTGACATAATAACGTAGGCAGGGGCGTGCGGCCCTGCATGGAAGCTAGGGAAGTATTACTACATTTTCCATAGGAAGTATAACTACATAGGGAAGTATTCAACTGCATTAAAACCCAGTTTTCTCTCTGCAACTCATTTATTTACTATAATTTTTAAATATCAATCTCACATAATTTACGTTTGATAAGGACGTCATGTCTGAATAGACGCGGCCACAAACGAACATGCCAAATCAATGACGTCACCCACAACACTGTTGACAGAGTGGCAATTCATTTTTAACATGTAAACTGTAAAATATAAAAGTTACAAATTTGCTGTACTGTCATTTTCATTATAAATTTACTAAAATAATAGTAAAAAGCATATTATAATATACAGTAATATAGCATGTTCCTTATTCATTTTATAATGATTTCATAATTAATATTAAACATTGATGTAACACAACACGACACACTTATTTTCAGGTTATCTTTCAATTTTGTTTACTATCAAATTATTACACAGTTAACTCAGATTTGTTTACTACTAAATTATACTGACATACCGTTGGTTGCTGGTTCATCATCTTCAGGAACTTTGAAATAGTGACGTCAAAATCGGTTAAACCACCACCACAAATCGTATTAATGGAGAAAAAATGGCCTAGTTTATTTTCTTTTAACAGCCAAATACGGCATTTGTTTTTAAAATCACTTGGTGTAATGATTTAATTTCGGATGATGTCACTATTATTCTAAACAAAATTTGATCTGAAATTAAACAGACTCCTTTATTTGTCATTGTTCTAGATGACACAACCGATGTGAATAATTTAAGTCAACTCTCTGTACTAAAACGCTATGTAAAAAAGGATAGCAATTGCTTCCCTTATTTGAAATGTCACCGTACGCCACTGAATTCCTGCACATTTTTATGTAATATATGGGATGGGTGGTTAACATTACAGGAAATACGAAAAACACTTCTTGTTGCTTATAGGTATGTACATTTTTAAGATGTTTACCTATTTGTCCGATTTCATGTGAGCATTGTTAAAGATAGCAAAATATTTTAGAATATACGAATAGAAGGCAAATTAAAAATTAGGTACATATTTATATTGTATCACTTTAAAAACTCAATCAGAAACTAGGTATATAAAATATAAATATTATCACTGCTGACAATTAATAATAGAGGTATACAACTTTGTCCTTTCAAGATGGTGTGTATGATCGGAAAGGGTCTATTCCATCTTCTATCCACTGGAACACGGTGTTCCAGTGCAGGGGGATGAATACTGTGATTCAGCACCGTAGCTAGGCGGGGGCGGTAGGGTGAATTTAAAAATTAATTTTTATTTTAAGAAAAAGCAATAAGAACATTGTAAATTAGTAAATTAGAAATTGTCTCTGCTTGGAATGTGCATATCAAATACCTACAAAAATATCTAGTGTTATCAAAGGTATTATAACAAAATATTTTTTTTCTTAAAAGTTTACCACCTTTATAATTATATAAATATATGAAAATTTCTATAAATGCTTTTAGAACGATGGATTCGGTAAAGAAGTAAAATAGTAGTTTTAAAGTATTCGTCAAATGAGTAAAATAACTATTATTTAGAAGATTTTGAAATAAACTTTGAGATAAACGAGTATCTAGAGCCAAAATAAACATTTAAAAAAAACCCACTAAATTATGAATTGAAATAAAATTGGTGAACAATCTATATTGTCCCAACTATAGTAACAGTGCACTCACGCACGCATCTCTACAGATTGCAAGAACTATGCGAAATGCCAATCCTCGGCGCATCTGATTGGTCAATATCTAATTGTGTTAAAATCAAAGTTATTTATCGTCGCAAAAATCTAAATTTAACATCATAGTAATAGACCCAACAAAATTTCTAAAATAATTTTGGGAATGTTGAGATAAACGAGTATCTAGAGCCAAAATAGACAGTTAAAATATAATAATTCAACCCAGTAAATAAACAAGCTTCGCTTCGAGTATAGCCGATTTCCAGAGTGCGGTATAATACCGATAGATGGCAGCAGGTGCGCTGAAGAAGTTAGCAGCATAGTGAAAGTGCAACATCATTCCAAGAGAGGGCAGCAGTAGCAGACTCCAGCCCAAAAGTAAATAAACAAGTGAAGTGAGATAAATAAATATTGTGTTGTGCTTCCTAAATAAAAAGGATTATAAAAAACGTCTTAAGATAATAACCATTTTCAAACAATTTTAATTTTAAGGATACATTGTTCCAGAGGCTCATGCCCATATAATTAGTTTAAGTTACGTAGGTTTTGTCGTAGGCTCTTAATAAGTTTTTAAAGTTTGAGTTTCTATCTTGCATTATAATTTGCATATGTGTAGACAAACATACTTCCGCTTTGCAATATAATTTGCCAAATTCATAACTTTCTTCTTTGTGCTTTGCACTTAATTGTCGTTTAGACAAATTATTACCTTCTCTATATTAATAAAATCAATCTTATATATGTTGCTTCTGCGTTATTATTATTCTCATTTCAAAGTTCACAATTTACGTTCTATAATTAAGAAGATTATTAAATTTCAATCCTTCAGATAAAATATCTTAGATTCATTTACCAGTCAAAATAATTTCAACCTTTCAAGAGAAACATAGTGAAAAATATAGAGGCCTAATTGACCCTCCCCTAACGGACCATAGAGGACTCATGCTCTACAGTGAACCTTCCTCAAAATAAATAAGTGTTCTTAGAACTGGCGCCCTTGGGAAGAAAGCAATAGGGAAGAGACAGCGTAAGTATCCTGTTACCTTATCAGGTGTTTCTTTACTGTGCGATCACTGAAATTATCTCTGTTATCAGATCTATTAGTACTACTTTATTATATTTTAAATTTTAACATAATTTCTTAATATTACAAATATCATCCAACAACGCAGAACTTTAAAATTTCACAGTTATATCATATCATAATATAATATCATATTCACTAATTATCATCATAACGTGGGACCTCACTATATACATTACAATATATATATATATATATATATATATATATATATATATATATATATATATATATATATATATATATATATATATATATATATATACATACGCAATAACGCAATATAGCTGATAAGTATCAAAACAACCTAGTTCTAATTCTGTTGCTGTGTCTCGTATCTATATAGGCTTCACATGAACAAGAATTTATAAGAAAATTATATAATTTCCAAGTAATAAAGCGGGACTGTTTACGAGTCAACGAACTGGAATTGGTAGATTGGTTAAGAAATTCGGGGAAAAGTTGAGATCACGCCAGATGCTATACGATACTCCCAATTATCTAGCACAGCAAAACAATAAACATTAATATAATATATACGCTATATGTGGTCGTTGTGGTACGAGGTAGGGTGGTCGAGCCATCTAGCGTACTTGCTATTTAATTGGGTCAGTTAGTAGCACTGGGATCGAGCACCACTGTCTGCGAAGTAAATGTTGATCCTCGTTCATCCTAAATCGTTGCTGTTTAATTATCACTGCAAGTGAAAAATGTTTATCAGGAAAACCACTAAATAAAAAAAATATCAAGGAAAATGCAATGTAGTATTGCTTTAAGGCTGAATATACTTCTAGACAAAGTGACTGGTAAATATACCGGTCTCATCTTCTGCATGTGATGTGCATCCGGATATGTTCTGCATATCGTAGTTTTAGGGATGCAAATGTCCTAACTCCAAAAACGCAAATTGTCAGGGGATACAAAAGGTGGCGGCGGCGGCGTATCGATATTTTATTTAATAAACACGCGATGCCAATTGGCATAGTGTTAGATTAGACGTTAGAAAATAAATTCCGAGGGGAGACACTCAAAATTTCCCTTAGGATTCAACATGGCGGCCGATTTAAAAAAATACCACCCTTAATAAATTTGATGGTAACGTATTATTTCGAGTTTGGTATTCACTATTTTCAAATTAGGGATACCGAAATTGGTTTGATTTATTACAGAAAGAACAGGGACGATTCCAGTAAATTTATATTAATTTTATATTTTATAATCTATTCACATGAATATTAGGTACGTTGTTTTATCGTATCAAATTTGTTATTTTAACTGACTAAACTCGGGCTCGGACTAATGTTGGGCTCCGCCATTTTTGATCCGCCATATTTTTTTTACAACAATTTTCCAGAATGTTTTAAAAAATTCTTATATTAGAGCAGTACTTTCGTGCTCTGGAGGTTTTTTGACATAGCATCCAAGCGACATGGGATTGTTGGCTCTATGAGTATACATAATATAATTGATTTCTGAAGGACGCTATACGCCAATTTGTTTTGCACCGCCACACAGAACGCATCACGCCGCTGGCGCCCAACCACAAAACTTATTCTGATGTTTCACGCTTTTTTCCGTAGAAATGACTAGTTCTATCGATTAACTTTATATTATCTTTCTTGTAGAGAATTTTTCGTTCTTTCTTTTTGTAAGTACACTTTGTAGCCGTAAGGTCGATGTTACCGAAGATATTGGCAAAAAACGAACAAAGGTACTTTTTGGGCCGTTTTTCCCCTGACAAAAATTATCCATTCACCGGAATCCCTGTGAGTTTTCACAGATTGTTTGCAAAGCTGAAATGTACGTGTGCACCAATTCATAGCTCACTATAAATTTTTCCGAGGATAATTTTTTAAAAAGTGAGAATATGTAATTCGGTAGAACTGATAAAAGACCCCCTTAATTTGTATACTGCAACTATCTGAAGATTGAAACCAACAGTTTTTTTTGTGACCAAAAACAGCTCCAGATCGCAGTTTCTTTACACTATGATAAGTGTACTGCAGACCGAGTTGAACGCACTGTGAGCCATGACCACATGTTTCACGAGGTGCTTTAGTCGCGGCTCTTCCTTTTTCTCATGCTCAAATTAAGGCAGCCCGGCCCCCGAGGATAGATCTCCACCAATTATTCCTTTTACTCACGAAGAACAACTCTGGTAAATATTACTCAACAGACACGAACGGATGCGCCCGTAAGACTCGCTTCGCTTGTCGCGGTGAATATGCAAAAGTAAGACCTGTGGGACTAACGCAAATATTCAAAAGCGGTTATGAGCATTCAAGGATTGCACAAAAATAAGTTTTCATCATTCATTAAACAGTATAAATAAAATCAAGTCAATGCCAACTTAATGTAAATAAGGTAACCGAACCAAATATGGGCACCCTTGATGGACAATGATGACAATGACAATGATGGATAGATATGGTTTAATATTAGTTGTAGGTAATATTATGAAGATATTTATTTTAATTAGCTTGTACTTTGTTGACGCTTTGTTGCACGGGCGCGAGTTAACAACCAGTGAAGTGAACAATGTTGAAAAAATTTTATATATCTATATGTTAAGTTTTACATTTATAGAAAATTTAAAGATTCTCATAGATTCAAGGAAAAATCGCGTTCGGCATCAGCGCATAGTTCGTGTACCTAAAGCTGGCATGGGAAAAAACCTCAGGGGATTTTGATTGAACTATGCTAAGACCACTCTCATCGACGTTAAATATTTGGTTAGCTGAAAAGTTTTTTTCTTCGATTTCTTCCATTTTCTTCCATGGTGCTCGTGAAAACGACGTCCCCGTTGGCTTTCGTAGGCTTAACACGTCCTTATAACTTAATCTAAAACGTTTTAGCGAATCCTTTCCGGCCGGTATTTTAAGTAAAGAGAAGCAATTTGGGATGTTGTTTCTCCCAGCTAACTGGAATGCGAGATTACAGACATCCCGTCTGGTTAATCCTTAAAAGGTGTTCTCCATTACCAGGCAATACTTTACTAACTCCTTTTCCAGATGTTTTCCTGGCAAAATAGGTTCCCTTCCTAGTTTTGTTTGGCATACCTCACCAGCAGCATCATCCTTCTTACAGAGCCTGGAAATGATGGCACAAGACACATTAAATGTTTTGCATTTCTTTAAATAACCTATTCTTTTGCATCTAACTGCTGTTCTTACGTTGTAGCATTTTTTTTGGCATGTAGTATGTTACGTTGTATGTTGTAGCATGTAGTTGTAACAATTGTTTCCGTTTTTTCGTAGTTTGGAACATTTCTGTAAGAGAAACCAATTTATAAATATTAATTTTTAAGTCGAGTAATATGGAATACTATTCCGTAATTTCCGCCTATATTTATTTTGAGGTTACACCGAAAAAAATACAAGGTATATAAAATGAGCGGTATCCCTAAACTGCCGTCCTTAGGAAAAACACCGAATGTTCTAGACAGTTCTAGACAGCTTATATTACATATATACATAAGAAAAACACCGTATTTACAACCACAAATATATATTTTTAAAAGAATTCTTAACCTAGCACCCGCAAAAAGATATTCTAAATTGAAAAAGAACCCCGCAAATACAATGATACTTAGGAAAAACACGGCATATACTTGTCATAGCCTGCAGATGCCGTTTTTCTTCCAAGTAAAATGCAAACGCTAAGTATCTTTCGCTAAGTAATTTGCGTGTATTTCCGAATTTCCGTAATAACCTATTTATTTTCTCTTAAGTTTGTTGTGAAGTGATTTGTTTTAATTTGTGTCTCATCAAAGTTGATCAAGAAACAACGTAAAATCTTCAAGTTCAATGCAAATAAGATAAGTCATATAATAAAGTCATAAGAATTTAATAATATCTTTTTATAAGTTTACTTTACTTCAGTGGAAAAAAGATCCTTAAATATCATATACAAACGGAAAGTTCAGATTCCTTATTCTATGAAAAACAGTTCATTTAAACATAGACCCGGAAATGCTAAATCCAAGATATCTTTAAAAATAACAGTTTTTTAAAAATATCTGAAAGATGCTAGTGATCAGGGGCTAGTTTCGCCGTAATTCGATTAAAATTTCTAAGTTACGCTGCATCCTGAGAGGCAATTTAACGAATATTATTGATGAAATATTCACACTTTTCCAGAGAAAAAATAAAAACCTGTCTTTGAACTACACAAACAAAAATTTTTTTTTTGAGAACGACTCGAGATACGAAAACATTAAGCAACAAAAAATGTATGTTTTTAGCTGCTGAATCTCAAGAAATTAATAAATAAAATATAAAAAAGGAGGCGTACATTTTTTGGTAATAATATTCGTTACACCCAGTATTTTTCATGAAATGACTTGAGGGTGCTGATAAAGTGACTAGATGCTGTGGTTTTTCTTAGCATTTTCTAATAAAAATTTAATTTTCTTTTCTAGTATCTACTTTTTTATTCAAAATATAGGGAGAAACTGCATTTTTTTCTAAAAAAACAATTTTTTTTGAAATTTCGATCACATAAAGTGAAATTGTTTGCGTAATAAAAATTTGTGCACATTTTAAAGGTTGCCTAAACTTTGAGCTCGATTTACTCATTATGGTATAATATCCCGATGCGGTGGTCTTCCTTAGGACGGCAGTATACCAAAGCTTTCATATAACATTCATCTACTTAATTAAACAATAATATTCAATACGATCACATTCAGAAATGTTTGAAATAATATTTTAATGTACTTACCTAAAAATATCGTGCACACTGAAATCACATTAACTGAAAAACCAAACGCTTAATGAACATAGACTATACGCACTCTTGTGGAAGAAGTTTCATCTCATTGGCTTGAGATTATAGCAACGGAGTATAGATGGCACTAACAGATTTGTCAAAAGTGTGGTATTCCATATTACCGGATATATTTCATAATTTCCGGCTCTACTCTACTATTTTTGTGTGATATTAGTTTTAATAGTAACTCATAATAATTTTCTATGAATGTGAGTTCCTATCAAAGCTAATATTAATACTAATTTCACATAGGTAAAAATGTCAGAATGAAAATAGTAAGTATATTAATAATAAATTCAAGTGTAGACAGACATTTACCCGGTAGCCGGCCGCACCAGTCCGGACCTGAATGCTAGGTACTCACTGTACCATTTCCAAACTGCGCTTAAAAAAATTATGAAATCGCCTTTGACAAATTATCCATCATCGCAAAGGTTAACTATCCGTAGCGTGGACATCATGCGTGATGTCGTTCCACTGGTCCACTTCGTATATCTAAGCGGAAATTTGTTACAATTTAAAGAGATTTTTTCCGAGTCCACAGAAAAAAATTGCAGAGAAAGCAGTGACCTACACTGAAAGCCGCCTCCGTCATCGAGATATTGTCTGCTACTTACTTATTATTATCACGGCGGTACAATGTCCTCAAACAATGAGCAGTGCGAACACTGTGAACGACTAATTCTTTAGAGAACTCAATTCTGTTCAAAAGTAACAGGCAAGGCGTGCTTGTACTTGTACTATGATGATAACAATCATGGTAGTGTATATGGTCTATTGATTTGGGTAAACAATTTGTCGTTTTAACGAGGTGGTTTCTACTTATTTGAAAATAATGAATTCTATGTTACTTGTTCAGTTGTGGCAGAGAAAGCAGATTTTAATGGGTTTAGAGTAAATACATTATTACTGCAGCAACTATTTTTTAAATTTCACCGGGAAGAAAAAAATTATCTGCTGCGACTATCAAAGATTTAGCTTTAATGAGAATTAAAATGCCTCAGCTCTGCGACCTTTCCTCGACCACCAACCAAAACGTAACCCTTTTCTCACTCCAAGCAAGACCTACAAAAAAAACAAGGACTTCGGATTTTAATTTAACGCTATAATGCCAAGCCATTGTTTTTATCGGGTACTGAACTGATTAGCGACAAGCCTTAAACGCGGTTCGAGGTCTGCTATCGTTTATTATCCGCGACCTACTGACCCAGAGGGTATAAACAACTCGAGAAAAAGCGAAT
>CAXKVY010003685.1:0-32777 GCA_964058915.1 Tetropium fuscum | reverse complement strand
TTGTGTTTACGTTTTTTTTAGTGTGTAATCTTTGTATTTATTGCATTAGCAAACAGGAGTTTACATATGTTTGTTCCTTTTGGTGTTTTATTTTTAAAACGCCCTATTATAAAACTTGATAACACAAGTATAAAACGTTAAAAACATACAAAGACTCATTAAACATAAAAAAAATGTCATAAAAACTTCCACGATGATCGATCATGTACGTTCCATCATGTACGAGCTCGAGTTCTATTTATTTTTTCTGCTCAGTTTGATAACTAGAAGTTAGAAAATAACCATCATATTTTCGTCTTCTTAATAATGATGATATAAGATGTAATTATTGCAACTTTTTTCGTGGAAAGTTGTGTCATATGAGAGAACTTGATTTATGATGCCGGCAGTATCAATGCTTTTCAAAGAAAATCATTTACTGCGTCAATTATAAATTATAAAAGAACAAGGATTTTTCCCTCATTTAGACGTGTCATCATTAGGCATATTCAGTAATTTCGTATTCCCTTGAAATCGCTCAGCGAGCAGAAAATTCCGGTACTGTATTCGGTATTCGCATTCACATCAATCGATCTGCATATTTACAAAGAATTCATTGTCAGTAAAGTCACCTGGTTAGCGCTACCGAGAAAACCGCATGCTGATGCAGAAATATTGGAATTCCTGCCATTTATAAGCCCTGATTATTAATGAGCGAAGTACGTTTTCAACAAATACGATTAGCCTTTTCCGCGCAAGGTGATATTTTCGTAGTGTATTTATTGACTTTGAGAGTACATATAGTAAGTCACAAGGCCATCTGGATTAACTGCTTTCTGGCGCCTACCGACCTACTTACAGAAAAAGTACTATATGTTTACTACTCTTTAGCAAATCGCAAGAATGTGTAGCAATAATAGTAATTCCGGAGTATCGATACGTCTGTTTGCTGCTCGGTGTTAAAATTGGCGCAGATCACCATACACATCAGCGCCGGCGAAACACGGAAAATAAACCCATAGGTATACATCACTGCAAGTGGTCAGGATAATCTACATAATCGGAAAAAGCATCTGCTAGCAAAAACTAACCAATTAATCGAAACAAAAAACCATCTAAACAATTATTGCCATCTAACGTGCGCTGGCGCTGATTCTTTCCTAGCTCATATATATATGTAGACGATGCGATGGTTCAAAAACGACTTTTGCAAGGCCTGATAACCCTATTAAGGCAAAATAGATGATTTGTTGTAGATTTAATTGTTCTTGATCTGAATGCGATTAGATTAACCGCAGGTTGTTATTTTGAATTAATAAACGATAGGCCGAAGGACAAATAAATGTAAACGGTTATAGAAATAGATGTCAAAGTGCGTTTGCCCCCATCTCAATGTTTAGAAACCTTTGACGTACAAACCAGGCAACTCTGATGCAATACGTTAATCGGTTAAATAATAAATGCTGTCTCGCCAGGTAAGCTATTAAAACTGCACTCGACGCTCCGCGTAGATAAATTTTGTTTTTGGAGTAGGTACTTTGGCATGCACGAGCATTAAGAATATTTTTTGCTCTAAAATATTCCTTACTTTAACAATCCTAACATCAACGTTTGATATAGACGTACGTGCCTTTTTCGCTTTTATATGGTACTTTTTATCATGTTTTCTATGTGTGTTTCTAATTATATATTTCTAAATGCACCAAATTGGGCAATTGGGCTCAAAAACTACCATTTCTTCGAGTACTATCTGAAAATAATACGGTTGGGTAATTAATTTTAATAGTAGACGCTTATTCGTCTTCGTATATTGTAGCTTTGAAACGATAGTGGGCATATTTTCAAATGAGTTGGAATAACGGAATGCGGAATGGACTTTACAGAATAGCGTAATTGTTTATATCTAGATATCTGGTATGAAATTCGAGATCGTCCAGAAGTTGTACTTTATTATTAATTATTACCTACCTGTCTTGTAAGAAACTGCGCTCTAGTATGGCCAAGTGATTGGGAACTGCCTCGGTTGTCTGCGAGGCGATCAAAATGTTATTTTTACCGTGTTAATGAGTTGTTTGTTTGCAACTGTAAAAAAGAAACAAAACGTAATGATGTATAGTAGGAGTATTATTTAATAAGAGATGCTTGGGCAGACGAAAGGAATATAAATGGTGGCGCCATCTGCGACCCGCATAGCGCCCACAACGCGGTCTTATTAAACATACCTCATTGGGACTGTGTATATTTAGACGCTCTGTTATCAGTAATATTTTATTTTTATTAGTAAAATTTTCGCATGGCTAATGCGACTAATAAAGATACTTAGATTAGAACATATGTTTTTATTGCTACTTTTACAATGAAAATACAACCATGTACATCTGTGGAAGCGAAATAAATATTCAAACTAGGTATCAAATGAAAAAAAGTCCCCTGAAATACACTCACAAAATACCTTTGTTGCCGGATTGGAATTCTTGGCCGCTAAAATCGGTGTTTTGTTCTCAGAATGAGGATTTGAACATTTTGACTTGAATGCCGATCTCTGATATAACTTTACGAGTCATATATTTAACGCCATGTCACACAGCTGTCGCCAGCCTCTATTTTCTCGCGCCGTCTGATATCCTAACACCTTCAAAGGCGGAGGAATTTAAACCAAACCACGGATTTTCCACCATTCTCTCAGCTCAAGATCCCATTCAGTCGATCTCCGTCGTAAGCCAAACAAGTCTCAGTACAATTAAAAATAGTAAATTATTTAATGAGCGATGAATGACATTATTACTACACGAGTATAAAGTGTGAAACACGAGCCGTAGGCGAGAAGTTAGTGCCTTGCCACATTATCTTAGGTGTATTAGTTGGTTCCGCAATTCCTACTTATTAAAAAATACTCAGAGTGCAAAATCCAACGAAAATTAAAAAGTGTTCTGATTGAACCGTCCGTGATTTTTTAAATCTCGGACATTTTTCATTTAAATCGTATTTTTTTGATAGCCAGTAACTCAGTAGAGCGATGGATTTTTTTCGGTTTGAGTTGATTTATATCATTGTATCATTGTATCATTTGATTATTATCACCATAAGATCATATGTATTTCTTTGGTGTCCACCTACCACTTACCAAATTTCAAGTCTCTAGCTCATCGGGAAGTAGTTGAAAACGCTGTTGCAAGATTTGAAACAAACAAATATACGAAGTCACGCTAGGAGTATACAGATTTCAATATAAATATTTAAATTAGTTAAGTAAAATTGGCGAAATATCTAAATAAACCTTTAAAAAATTAAATTATCTTCTGTTAATTATAGCATGTCCTAAAAAAACAAAGGAGTAATATTTATTGAGTTATAAAATATAATAATTAAAACAAATGTAAGCTCCCTTAACTTCATCTTTTGTAGAAATGAATCCACACTTTGTTGTGCCACCATCTACTGAACAATATACCGTAGGCATGTTAATGCAGTTTAATAACTCTCTTCGCGTTTCTGGTCCACTCCGTACGAATCACCACTAACTGTTCCCAGCGAGAACCTGGCGCACCATGTATGCGCTGGCGTCTTGGTCTTCCACGGGCGGTCTGCGAGGAAGGGGAATGCAGAAGCGGCACGTAATGCCTGTGACACAACTGATATGTATTCTGCAAACTTTAGTTGTAATTTATATTTATATATTGTATATTTAAATTGTATATATACATATTACATATACCTCGGCGATAGTTCATAACAAGAAAATTATTTTTGCATGATTATTATAATATACGGACTTACGTTATCAGTTTCTAAACAAAATATTTTTGTTTCAAGACACCCGAGGATACCCAGTGAGCATTTTATTCCTAAGAGGGAAATGTGTCGTTGGCGACGTCGTTTTTAAGTCACATTTCCTTTATTTTGCGTCAAAAACCACACAAAATATTGAGTGACGTCACAATGTGGCCCTAAAAAGGCATTGTGTGATCTTTTACACGACGTAGGAATTGAATTGACACACAAGGCATTATTACATATTAAAAATAGAGAAGTAACATGAAGTAGGAATTGTGTTAAACAAATTCCCGCGATGTGTCTGTGACGATCAAAGACACAAATACGTAATTTAGGAACGTGTGCTGTGACACATTGTAGGTATGGTGTTTTTGAGAAAACAAAGGGCATAAGCATGTGACACAAATTAGTAATTTTGCCCACGATTTCTCTAACGACTCACATGTATGCTCCGTGTGACACATTTATGAACAGTTTCGCCATTATTTTCCTGTATCAACACAACAGACATCGTGTCTTGCACATAGGATAAATTGTGTTAGGTGTGATTTTCTTTGTGCACGTGTCGTTATTATCATATGTCGAATATGTCGTCGTCTAGTAAACGTGTTCGAAATTGTAGAACAACCTCATCATACTACCGCAAAATAAAGCATTTAAATTCGTGTTCGTTTGGAAGTGTAAGTTCTGCGTCTAAAGATGATTCAGTTAAAAAGCAGGTGCAACAAAATGCTTCTGCGACGCATCCAAATGCATAGCATGTACTTGTCTATACGCAATTTCTACACATATAGGTACTTAAAAGGTGTCAAGACCTGTCACAAAATAGGTACGGTTTCGAAAGCGTGTACCCTTTTAACTTCGCGACACACAAACACGGAATTCACATCATCTTTTTATAATAATGATTTAGCGGGATTTGCGGCAGTTTTAAACACGAATTTAAGACAGACGTAATTCCGCAATGGTGTCGACCGCAATTCCGCAATGGTGTCATTAAAGAATTGACAGGTAAAGGCACAAGTTTCGTAACTATTCCCAAATTTGTCCCTAAATGTGTTGTGCCACGGTGCTTCACTTCCCACATGTAATAGACACTTAGAAGTTACAGTTTCCACACATTTGCGTGAAGTTAGGCACATAGATCTAATACAATTACGTAATAATTCCTTAATTAAGACCTTATTTTGCTCACTGGGTACTCCAAAAATATGAACATCGTTGCAGATGCGTACCTATTTAATCACGCTATAATATCCGGAGGACTGAATAATAATTTGTCGTAACAAATTGATTTTATTATAAATAATAATGCAGGGTATAGCACGAAATTATAGTATATTGAATTGTTAATGCCAAAAAGATAAACGTGACGATAAAGCAGTCGGCAAAATGCTAACTAAAGAATGCAAGAAATGGAAGTACTGCTCAAAACGATCAGAAAAGTGAATAGGTCATGTAAGTTCTTGAATAATCATGCTATTTTAAGTGGAAGAGTGTAATATTAACGTTTTTGTATAAAGCGCACATTTCATTAGAATTATTTATTCTACAACAACGCGACTTTCATGACGTTTGCATATAATATCGTGGCGCCAGAGTAAATATTTTGCTCCAGACACGACAAAATAGTATAGTATCGCGCTATAGTGTCTACATGTGGGGTCTGTATACAAGTACAGTTATTTATAGAGCGGCTTTGGAATTAGTGAATAAATGCGGATCATTTTGCGAGTTTTTACAGATGCGCCGCCTGGAATCGTATTTTTGCAGCAACGTGAATTTTGTCGGAAAGTGGTTATTATTTTAGATAATTATTTTTTGTGGTTGCGGACTCGAGGCACCATCTGTTTGCGTTTGCAGTAAAATCAGTATCAAAGTAATGACTTAGAGAAGTATGTGCATATTTTAATCGATTGTATAGCATAATAAATGAGTTTATGGACAGGTTGCTGTAGATGAATGCGATCTGTATACGCCAGAGTGGCGCCCACAAGGTGAGATAGTACTACCCGTCTCCTATGCACTCTCAAATGTCATATTCGACGCCTTTGGCTGGATAAATAGTGCGTTTTTGCGGGCAGACTACACGTTTGCATTTATTCTAACAAATGGTGCCCATTTGTGGGCCGCCGTGTAAAATTGTACAGCTATCTTACTGAAAAATTATCGCATACGGCTGTTCTCTCCTCTCTCGATCCTTATATGCACTGTTGTACGATTTATGTTTATATTCGAACTTTCTATTTGTTCTCTTATCTTACCACGCAGATTCGTCTTAATGCATCTGACGCCCTCGCGCATTATCCCATTCATAAAAGTGCTTAAAAAATTTCATTGATAATAAAAATATCGTTTCTAATGCTTTCATTTGCATTACTAATGTGTCTCTTACCATATTTGATCGGTTATATCGAACTGTTTGTTAATTAGCATTATCGACTCCCACTTCTTTAAATACACCCACAAATGGACATAAAATTAATTTTTACACGTTTTTTTCAGATCCCGATGTGATACAGGATATCGTCCCACAGAACATTATCGAGGAGGAAGAGCGCAGCACGAAACGTAAGTTGATTTCTAATCTCAATATTTCCAGATGCTCATTTTATTTTCCTTCCAGATTACGCTGCTTTGTTAACTGATCGCTCGTCACTTGTTTTGAAAAATGAACCCATTGCACATGACTTGAATAAAAATAATGTCGTCGCAACTGGCAGGTTTACTTTCCATAAAAAGAACTTGCATTATTCTTTTTACATATCAGAAAAAGCTGCTCGGCCTCGCTCTCTACACTTCTTAGACAACGAAGGTAATATCTTAGAGGAGTTCTCTCTGTCACACGCTGGCGGCCTAGTGAACAGCCTCTACCAAAACGCCACTAGGAAAGTATGCGGCGTATGGAAGCGGCTGCCCAAGGACTACCGGCGGCTTCTCAAGCAAGAAAAGATGTTCGTTGTCCTCATCTGGGGCTCTAAAGCCGCTGAATTTACTCTGAGCGGGCAACTAATGCGGTACGTCGCCCTTGCCACCGAGCAGTTTAGTTCTTTATTAGAACCGGCACCTGGCTCGAACTCTATGATGATGACCGGAGCTGGGGGCACCGCCATAGTATCCACTTCCACTTCCATCTCACCCTCGATCCACATTGCCATTGTATTTAACGGATTATTCACCTCGGATGAAACACATGAAGTTCCTTTAAATATAACCCTTACGCTAGATGAAAAGAAGCAGGTCGTCTTACAAGAGGTAATTTTATTACAAACCTTTATATATACCTACTTAAGATACTCATTCAATTTTTTTTCAGGACGTAAAAGTTCACAAACCATCAACGGAACTGAATTTGGTCGAAATCAGCTCACCGGTTACTCCTGCACACTTGCGTCTTCTAACTAGAGGCCGTCTCCTCCTTAGCATATCTTCATCTTCTAAAGCAGATGCCCTCCGGCTGAGTGGCACTATCATTACGAAAGCCACTTGCGAGCTCTTCCAAACAACTCTGTCTTCCAGTCTGTCAGAGCATGATGGCAACTCACATGGAACATCTGGACTAGCCTGGATGTATCTGAACAACCAAGGTTCTTTAGTGTACAGTGTCCAAATCGACAACTTGCCACCAAACCAGGTTTACCCAATAATTACCTTAGTTGACATCAGTACTAAAAGGAAAACTGAATTAGAAGACTTAACCCCATATTTCCACGACGGTTGGGCTAATGGTACTCTAGATAAACTGAGCCCTAAGATATTGGATCCTTTGTACTCTGGCAAACTCGACGTCAATGTAGCTATTTCCAATGAAACCATAATCCATGGTAGGTTAAACGCAAGGCCTGTTGCTGATGCGAGGGATGCACCAGCCCCGATTTTACTGAAAAGAGAGAACTACACATTACCGCCCTCCGCCGTTGGATTAGCCTGGATTTCGGTAGATAATGACTGTCTAATCCATTACGACGTGTCTATTTCTGGCATAGTAACGGACAAGAAATTGGAACTGTATATGGAGCTGTATCCAATGATAGCTCCAGGCGCTCCTTTCATCAGCAAACACTTGGAGGACTTCCAAGGCAACCAGATCGAGGGCAGTCCGGTAGAGGCTCTCACCAAGGAAGAACTCAATAGATTGGACAGTGGCGTTAGCTTCATAAAAATTAAAGAACGCGACACGAAGGTTATTTTACTGACGGCAACTGTGACCAAAGTAAGTTGTTACATTCCAATATTGTTACCGTTGCTGAACATATTGTTTTTCTAGGTGAAAGTTCCTCCTTCTTGTCGGCCTCCTTTCACTGATAACAACGTCCCAACTCTGTTCGACCACCCGGAAATCGTATCAACAGGTGAATGCTTCTACGAAGATAAATTCTACAAGGAAGAAACTTCCTGGGTGTCCTCCAGGGAGCCTTGCAAGATGTGCTTCTGTCAGAATGGCGTAGCGAAGTGCGACCTTATGACCTGTCCTCCAATAAACTGCCCCAGTGGTAATACTACGGTAAAAGGTGAATGCTGCCCAGTATGTGCCGATACGGTCAAATTGAGCCTACAGAAATGCATCTTCAACGGAAGATCCTACTCTCCTGGAAGCAAGTTTAACCCATTCCTGATACCTACGGGGTTTGATCTGTGCACCGAATGTACTTGTGACCCGATTGACCTTGAGATAAAGTGTAGTAGACTTAACGACAATGAGAAATCTTGCTGCAAATACTGCAACAAGAGTGCCGTAAATGTGGATAAGCCGTTAAACGATGACGAGATTTCTTTCGTAGCGGTTCAGGTTCCGCGTATTTTGAAGAAGGATAGTTTGCCCGGTAAAGCCCCCGAATTGATAATGATGGAAGGAGGTTGTAAGAATTTGAATAATCCCATGAAGCCTTACCTTAATGGCAGCGAGTATCATCCATTTATCGACTCCCTAGGAGAATATAAATGTGTTACATGTAAATGCCAGGTAAATATTTAAGTTTTCAGCGGTACTTAATTATTAATGCCTGTTCTTATTTTGGGTGTCGGTATTAATCTGTTTTTTTTTTACAGAACGGTATCCAGACATGCCGCAGGAAGCATTGCGACTTCTCAACGTGCAAGAAGATGCTGGAAATGAGGCGAAAGAGGATATCTACTTCTGAATTTTGCTGTAGCTTGAAGGAGTGCAAGAGGCACCGAAAAAATCATAGATCGCACAACAGCTGAACGTGCGACTAAAAATGGTCATGTTGTCGTTATATGACTTGTTCGCGTTTTTGGAACTTTTAATGGGCTGAAAGTCCAAAGTTACCCCTTAACCAAAGAAGACTGAGGCAGTTGTAAAATGAATGAAAAGCTGTCATATTTATTTGTATTTTAGTTTTAATGTGCACATTATATTATATATTTTTTAGTTGAATACGGAAACGGGCACAGTCAAATAACACAATGACACCCTAAGGGATGTTTTTAGATTATTTATTTTTTTAAGTTATAAGTGCTGACTGGTATTTTTTTATGAGTTTATTTGACTGTGCTTCTTGCACTACTATTTAAAAATCTATTTATTTGACAAAATTATAAGTTATTCCATAATTGTAAAGCGAGTTTCTACGAGCTAGAAAACTCAATACTCACTAGAGATGAAGGCTGATAGATCGTAGGAAAAAGAACAGGATTGGTTTTTATTAGATATGTATAATATTTATACCCCTTAAATTTAAGTTTGTTGCGTGAAATTTATGAGAATTTTGCGCATCAGAGATGTACAGAAATTGTTTCTGTTTTTTTTCCTGTTTGTGAATGATATAAAAGTAATACAGGTTGTCAGTTAATAATCAGTCAAAATGTGTTTGTGATGAACCTGTACTTCTAGAGTAGAACATATCATATTTGGTGCCATACCAATCAAAAATTAGGTACTTAATTTAATGCCTATACTCGTAGGAGCATTTATAAAAATTACTATTGGAATCTCCCTTGCAATATACAGTATTTTACTAAATTATTCTAGACTAATTTAGTATTTTACGAGTGAATGTGATTTTATGTCTGTTCGGGTTCTGTTGTAGAGTGAATTAATTATATTGTACATATTATTTTCTGTATGTAGAACATGCAGGATAGTCCAGAAAAAAATTGTTGTTAATGTCCGCATTTACATCGATTTTTTCTTGTCTCTTGTATCAAATATACGCTTTGTAAATTTTTTTAGTGTAAGCTCCAAACGTACGTAATTTAGTTAAAATCTTATATAACTAACTTTTTTAAGTTGTATATATAGTGATTAAGTTGGCCTCAACGTATTGCATTTGGTAATGTTATTTATTTCTAATGGCATTAGTTTTCAGTATCACTGGATTTTGTAAATATTTTAGCAAATGCAGTATAACAGTAAAGCTATATTTATATCTAAGTGTACCTGCTGGCTAGAAATATATGCTTCATTAATACACACTTGAGTTTTATTACAATTTGCATGGTACTTGAAGTTCCATATCCTTCTTGAAGTATTTACCCATCTACTATGTAAATGATATTTTAGAATGTAATGAGTAGAGTTAAAGACGAGATATCTCATTCATATAGTTACAATCACTAGAATAGCAGGATGGGGTGATATGAAACGATTTTAAGAGAAATTTACAAGGGCGTACCCAGGATCTGAACTAAGGGGGGGGGGGCAGACGCAGGGGCGGCGGGTTTTCAATATGTCGTGGGGTGCAAGATGCAAGGTGCAATGCACCCCATAAACTACTTCATTGGGTGCAGCCGACCGCTTGCACCCGTATACTCGCCGCCCCTGGGCAGACGAATAAAAAAAGCACACTTGTTTTTCTTTTCTTTTTAGTAGGTATTAAAATATTAATATACACATTCTATACCTATAAGTAGAAACATTTTTATTTCAATAACAGTCTACTTGGATTTGCAGCAAAATCGCTTAAATTTTTTTTTTCTAATTGCTCCCGATTTTCTCTAATTAAATCTCGATGCACACTCATCAAACATAATCCCGTCAACCTTTCCTCTCCCATAGTACTTCTCAACCAGGTCTTTACTCTTCGAAGAGTACTAAAAGATCGTTCTACAGTGGCCGTAGTACATGGGTAGCCTGTAAATTTGTGGAACAGTACTTAGTGGTTTCTTTTTATTTTTTTCATCATTTTATTTACTTTAGGTGTAATATTTTTACGGTTATAGGGTCTAGGGGGGGGACAGCAGCCCCCCTGCCCCTGGCTGGGTACGCCCTTGGAATTTTACCTGTATTGAGAAAATATGCATTTCAGGATCAAACAAAAAATCTCTACCGACCAAATATACTCAAAACTAAGAATTTTTAACACTACAAAAATTTAAATGAAGATCCCTCCAAAAAAGACTAACTGTTCCAAATTACCAGATGGTTGGGGTTATATGGAACATGGGACGTGGAACGTCCATGAAAAAGACAAGCCAAAGCTAACATTTTGTAATCTAACAAAATAAAGATTTATTAGTATCAAAAATACTTCAGGGCGTGTGTATATGGGAGCCGTCTTTAAGAAAACGTTCGTCACATGCGACATGCTATTATCTGTCCTGTCAGCAAGGTCAGAGAATACGGAAAGGTCACAATTTGCTGTGGGAAATAAACAAATTACTGATTGGTTTTATTTATAGGCTAACTAGTAAATATTGCTCTATATGGTGGGCTGCAAGGTCAGACAGTACCTATAACATACTTCAAATTTTAGAGGCCAAGCTTTATGTTTAATTCGGAATTACATAATACAAACAGTTCGATAGTTGGCTTTAAAAATATACCTATCAATAGCTTATTCTTCATTATAATGTTTATGTTTCAAACAAGCATAAATGGTTAAATGGAATTGTGATCCATTCGGCTCCCATATACACACGCCCTGAAGTATTTTTGATACTAATAAATCTTTATTTTACCTTTAGGCCAAAATCCGAGTATAAAAAAGTAACGAGATCGCAGGAAAAACTAAGCAGCTAAAAATAATAAACTAAAAATGATATACACCTGAGAAACGTTGATTAATAAATATTACAAATCAATACAAGAGTCAAGTAAAAACTTTCCTCTATTGTTTGCTGGTGGAGGAAGAGGAGGAAGTTTTTTTATTAAGTCATTATTTTTTGTCAGTTCTGGAACTATAGGAAACACAAAACGTGAATTGAGGAACAAACTTTTTGTGGGAATCGTTTTAGTACAAATATCATAAATGATTTTGCTATCACGATAGTACCAATAAAAGTATTGCTAGGGATCTCACACATTTCCTAATATACTTTCGTGGCATTATTTCGTTCCAAATTACCCCACAAATGTTGATTTTTGTTTTTTTCTAATTGTTTTTCGGTTAAAGTTCAAAATACTAACCTCAAACTTCACAAACGTTAGACCATAGGCGCAACTAGCATCTAATTTTTGGGGAGGCTAAGGTTCAAAATTGTGTCACGTGTATTCGGTTTTTTTTCCGAATATGGACATCAAATGATGTCCATATTTTTACTTTCAAGAGAAAACTTTTTTTATATCATAAATTAAAAATTAAATGTAGTAAATGCGGTACCGAGGATATGTCTATACAATAAAGTACCTATATATTACCCAAATGACGATAATGTTTAAAATAATTTATTTGTGAATTAAATACTATCCCTTATACTATTCGGCAAAAGTCTAAAATAGGTAGTAAATAGATCAACAATTATAACAAGGAACACACTAAGCAGTTACCTCAACATAGTTTGAGTTACAGAACAATTCTAACGACTGACTAACTCTGACTGAACTTTCCACGCCCATTGTCGCCTCATCAAAATGTCCACACCCATTGAGTCTCCTATTCGAGTACACCTACTAATTCGATTTTTTTTCTGTACCTTTTTACATTTTTAGGTATTACAATAAAAGAATAAAACTATCTATACAGGAGTTTCTGACGGTCCTCCACTTTATTTGTTAATTGATAGAATGAAAATGATTTTAATTTGCGGGGTGCCACTTTTTATTTTGGAGGTGCTTTGCACCCCCTAACTATGCGTTAGACTTACATGTCAAGCTATAAAATACTCCATAGGTGCAGTAATGAAATACTTTTCAGTAGCCCTTATACATAGGGCCTTTTATGGCGTTCAGGTGCTAAACTTGATGAAAAGTGTTTGCGTCAGTGATTAGGACTTGATTAAAAGTGTTTAAAGTCAGCCGTCGCGTCAGTGGAAACAAGGCGGTAATACTGAATTTGCAGCTGCACTCTCGAAATTTTTGCGAATCGGCCGCGTGGGTACTCTATCCGGCTCCCTCTCTATATCAATGATGTTGACTGAATTACTTTTGATCACTTTATAATATTTTCATCCGAATGATACAGGAGAAGTAGTATCTCGAATAATACCTATACATACCTAGTCAAATTTTCCAACGATAAGACAATCGGGCACAAACGAACACACGCGGCATAAAATTTTTGACTCAAAACTACTTAGTATATTAAAAAATAAATCAAATCTAGCCGTTGGTTTTTTATTCTACACAATTAGGTACCTAATTGATGGAATCCAGTTTTTTTCGATTTTCTCTAAATTGACATTTCTTTGCCGCCACTATTTTGTGTAGATCCTGTACAAACTTTTGTGCCACATTTTAAGAAGACACCATCTACAATACAGAACAAAAGTTTTAATTTAAATGTACCTTCTAATAAAGAAAATATAGACAAATATGTTTTAAGAAAATTATATATTAGTCAAAAAAACTAATTTGACGACATTACTCAGAAACTGGTCATAGGATTCAGTTGATTTGCCGAAAGCCATTTTACATAAGAAATATGCGTGGCCCCTTTTACCTACCTATATTTTAAATGATTATCACCAGCTGCGCCATCTCCTGAAACTAAGGAAAACACCTCTGGGAGAAGTAAAGGATTCTAACCGAGCTTCTGAACGAGAGATAATAGTATAACCACAACAGTAAAGATGGCACCACCATGGAACGGCTAATCTAATATTAGCCAGGAAACAGCCACGTAATTCGTAAATTACTAGGTACGTAAATTATTATCGTAGCTGGATATTACCTGTTATAAAATGAAAACACAATATAGAAAAAAGTTCATATTTTGAGGAAAATAACGCAATATCACCCTTATCAATAGTGCAATCGAGATTTGTCGCATAGGAATACAGTGGCGTCCGAAATTATTTCATTCCCCGAGACATTCCGTGTCATAAAACGACAAACTGTGTCACTCTAATTTTTTTACGTAGCATTAAAAAGAGGGTGATCTATCTATTTCTGTCATCAGTTTTTTTGAGCAACCCGTAGGAGATACAATATTCAAAAAAATCAAGTATGCAATGTATGACATATTAAAAATAATATGTTTTTTCTCAAAAACCACAAACTGTGTCACTCTGAATTTTTAAGGTATCATCAAAAAGAGGGTATTTATCAGTTTTTTTGAGAGGGTCATCAGTTTTTTTGAGAAACCCGAAGGAGAGACAATATTAAAAAAAAATCAAGAATGCAGTGTACGACAAACTGTGTCACTGAATTTTTAAGCTAGTAGTAAAAAAAGGGGAAATTTCTTCGTTAAACAACACATGCTCTAGACAATCTGTGAATTTCACGGAAGACATTTTCTGGTGTATCTAACGGATCATTCAAGTCACGTAATTGTATTCTCCTGATCCTCAATTGGTATCTATCAAAATACTGGTTTCAAATCATAGTTATTTATTTACTTCCGCTTACCGTTCTTCTTCATCATCAATTTGATCTAAAACCACTAACATATAAGAGTTGCAAGCAATAGCCGCTATATTGTGTTCATTTGCTTCTAGCACATAGATGGATTTTCGATTCCAAATATTTCGTTCCATCAGACGTTCTTGTAGCGTTGCTAATCTAGTGGTAAAGCGTGTGTTTTAGGTATCGAGGGTCGCGCATTCGAATCCCGCAGCTTTTGCTATATTTTTTTTTCAGTTTCATTACTTAATATCTTCAAATAGACGACACAATTATATTTCACTTACCCTAAAACACAATTACTTTTCTCACAGGGTCGGCCATTGACCAGATATTATAGATTCCGATACCCATGATAACCACTTAAAAGCTAATGCTACTACTAGTCACTACTACAAGATTGCAGCTAATGCAGTTACTCTGAAAGAGACAATTAAAAAATCCAAATGAAATGACAAAGTGAAAATGTATTTTATGAATTAATCACAATATAATTCCATCACAGTTTAGCACTTCTTTTGTTATTGGCATAAAGTGTTGCTTCTTTCAGCACCCTTAACACAAAATCCACATTTTCGAAAGTGGCATTGTAACCCATTAGGCCGATTCTTAAAACTTTTCCAGATGTAGGTCCCAGACCTCCGCTAATTTCTAAATTGTAACTGAAATCATGAAAAAAAATAAGAAATATTGTAAAAATGTTCCAACAATACATATTTTTATGTAGAAGCTCCTACGTACGTCACATTTATATGTTAACTGGGAAGTTCGCAACGATTTATATAAATTTTGAACGCTTAAGAATATTTGTATTGGGCAAATTGAATGTTTCAGGAGATTTCCTTATATCTTTCAGGTTTGTAGAACAAGTTTTGTTGCATCCGTAATGCATCAGCTATATTAGGCACGAAACAGGAGCGTTTACTAAAAAAAGTCCAAGTGAGCCTAAATTTTGCTTACACCGTTATTTTAACTTTGGAAGCAATGTCTAAAAAGTCCCCATCAATATCGCGCTTGTGCTTTTAGTTATTTAAAATCAAGGGTCATAAAACTCTTATCGCTTTTCGTTAGTCATATACCTTTTTGCCTTATTAAAAAAAATAAAGAATAGGAAATCTCTACAAAAAGGTTATATAGCATTTTCCGTAAAACCAACGATTGATTTCCACCGACTAATTCACCCACCAATTTTAAACATTTGCACTCTAAAATCTATTTTTCCCAATCTTCCAAAGTTTCAGAAATTGTTATGGAGATGCAGATAACCTTTGTAAATTCTAATAATATTATGCCTATTAAACAGTCTGGCTTTAGGCACGGATACAGTTGTTCCACAGCACTTTCGGATATTTCTGTTGATATTCTCAATGCCTATATATAATCTGTTGATATTTTCAATGCCTATAGGAACAAGGACACAGTTCTTATTTGACTAGACTTTACCAAGGCTTTCGATATGTTCAAACATATCGAAAGTCGGTAGTTATATCGGTAGTTATATCAATTGGGAACATTCCCATTTCTTTTATTGCATAATTTTATTGCATTGTTCTACCATACTGAAAAATAAGATATGAAAAATATAACGCCTTAATTCCCAATAATAAATTTGTTATAAATTATTAAGTCTTGGGCGCCAGCGAACCAACATCTGGCCTAAAAAACATCTGAGGAGTTGTTATAAATCCTTGTTTTTGCAAGAATTTGGCAAATCACGCCCACTTCCAATTCAAAGGATTATCAAGGAGGCATTTACGCAGCAGGTAATATTTTTGTAATTTCATGAATAATAGGTAATGAATCTTATAGATTTTACTTCCACATAGTGGAAGTATAGCGATTTTATTGCTTAGATCGCTTTAAAATGTCATGAAACGTCGACATTTAAAATGATGATGATGATAACTCAACTTTTCTAGTTTAACTTTTTTACATCAACTTTTCTAGTAGTACTTTTCTAGTTTTAATCATCTGCCGCTGATGCCAACTTGGTTGGCGAAACGCGTGTCGGTTAAAGTGTATTATTTCGGTGTTTCGTGGAAAACTGTTCTTTTTTTCTCTTCCATAATTTACTTAAACATAATTATTTAATGGACAGAACATACTGTTCTTACAATGCAATGTGAAAAATACTATAAGTATATGCTATATTTATTTAAATTTGTTCCGAAATGTTGTTATACGTTAAAAAATGCACCGAGACCAATACCAAACGAGACTCTCGGGGAATCGGTCTCGGTCTCGGGCGTAAGGTATCGGTCTCGCTCTCGGTGTCTCGGTAAATGAATCCTTTTAACTGGACTATAAAAAGGGTACTTACTTTTTCATAGCGTATCCGATGATTTCCTTCCACTCTGCATTTTCCGGAACGCAAATAGTAGTGACTGAAGGCAGCCTCTTATGCATCTCTTCAACAAACGGTTGCATACCAAGGCATTCCAGGCCCCTGTAGAGACGTTGAGCGCACAGCTTATGTCGTCTTATTACGTTTTCGAGTCCTTCTTCAGCGATAATGGCCAGACCCTCTCGCAGGCCGAAGAGCAAGTTTGAACACACCGTATGATGATAACTAGTTAGATGAGCATAACAAATGTTATAATGTCGTAAATTATTAAACTTTAACTGAAGTGAAAACAGCAAACGTCAACTAATATTGCTAATACTAATATTACTAATCAACTAATAATACTAATATTTAACTTAACATTTAATTTATTTTATTTCATTAATTTAATTTATATTTAATTTAAATTAACAACTTAATACTAATATTACTAATCAACAGCAGGCAGTCATTTATTCGCAGTCTTATTTGCAAACGAAATCGCCACAACATTATACAAGCTATAAGAGATATTGGATTCGAAAAATAAAAGGTTCTACTACATATTTTTGAAGCAAAGCTTTTGATATACATTCGATATGCGTTTAATATGAATAAAACCATTTATATGAATAAAAGTACTGTGTTTACTATTAGCATTTGCTCTAAAAAAATGTCATTTGTGTATGAAGCAGCATTTAAATTATGAATTATGGTTTTAAACAAAACAAAAGAGCAGAACAAAATTTAAAGAAACTAGTAGAAACATTATCAGGTGATTATAGGAAATCATTCCGTTTCAATGAAGAAAATGTAGATTGGTTAGCCAATTATTTTATTGGGGAACAGTATGAATAACGAGAAGGTGCTCCGATACCTGCCCAAAAATGAAAGTTTTCTTAAGGTACATATCTGGATACCAAAATAGTGTTGGTGAAGTCATTAGAATAAGACAGAGCACTGTGTCAAAAACAGTTACTGAAGTGACAAATAAAATAGTGGCCAAGTCATATTCATGGATTAAATTTCCTTGTTCTGCGGGAGAAATTAGAGAAGCAAAGCAACTTTGGCAAGAAAAATCTATTTTTTCTAGTGCAATAAAAGCACTGGATTGTACCCATGTTCGAATTTAGAAACTTTTGGACTATGGACACGAATATATAAACAATAAAGTATTTTTAACAAAAAACAAAACCGACTTCAATAAAATCTATTCTAAAAATGCATCAAAAAATAAAAACCATTACTGTATTCTACTACTATTACTACTTAGAATACATTCAATTTGTTAGGCCAATCAATTTATCAGAATACAACAATTTATTATACAATTATTGTTATTTTTGGAGTCGGTGCCAGAATTTCTTATACTACTTCCTTGTACTTCCTTATTCGTTTTTAAACCTTTCATCTATGCGTCATTGTTGCATGTCCGTTTGTTTCTTAATTTAGTGCAGTCTAATTATTCAACAAGTAGACCTTCTAGTGATTTAAATCTACTTAACTCTACTTATTTTATCTTGAGGCTTACTTGTGAATTAAAAGTACTTCAATTTCATTTTTAGCAAGATGAAAAATTAAGTTAAAGGTTCAAGATTTCTCTGATATATCATTCACCATAGGTTGTACTTTAGAGTATTATAGACAAAACATTCTGACTGTTGACACATTATTGTTGATAAACGATTTTTTTTTACTTACGGTCTAACATTGTTAAAACAGTTCCACTGCTCCCCTAAGATTGTCATATCCCAGTAGAACACAGGAATTGGCACTTTTCGCTCAAAAATTATTTTCCTAAAACAAAATGAGTTTCTTTCATATCTTTTATAGTTCTTATGTCTTTTACATACTGTGCTCTTGGACTAAAAGAAATTGGTGCTAGTCCAGGAGGACTTCCTAAAATCTTCTGTGAACCAGTATACACGGCGTCAACCTTCCATCGGTCTGCAAAAAATGGCACTGCGCCAAGGGATGCTACGGTATCCACAGCTAACAAACAGTTATATCTAAAATGATAAATATCTTGTGACTAAGATATAATTCATTTGCAAAAACGAATTGCTTCCTACAGTAAAATTCCTTCAACCATGTTAGACCATATGTTATATGGTCTAGCATAGCATAGCATAGCAGTTACCACAAGTGCTCTCGGTTTTGCCGACAATATTTGTTATTCTAAATACGAGTTGCTACTGTGATGATTTTTTTCCAAAAATAGCAGCAACGAGTAATACATTAATGACAAATACTGAAGCGAAACTGAGAGCAGGAGTGGTATTCGGAGGACAATCAATGCCACGTAATTTGAGCATTAAGATCACTTACCACAGAGGAGGTTCAAGTAAGGCTGAATTATGACACAAAAATTTTATTAATGTTTTTAACGTCAAAATTGACATTTAAAGAAATTAATTATTGTGAAATTATAATTTTCTCAGTTTTTAAATTTATTATGTGATGTTTATATACATAGCAAATATGAATCTTTAGTGAATTTTAGCATTTTAAATAAAAGAAAAAAGATTGGTTCTTTTTACATGTGACATGGATTTATTACAACAAGTATTATTAATGGTGCATCCATAAATCGTATAAAACTTAAGATATATCTTGCGATGATTATACCTTAAATTAATGATACGATATACTGAATCCTCTAGGAACAATATTCCTTGTCCAGGTAGAAATTATTATCAGGAATTATTCAAAAGCGAAGTATTTATATAGGGTTGTCATTACCTTTTTTTTTAAAAATAAGAGTTAATCCCAAGACACTTGTCACACTACACTATCATTGGAATGATGACATCTAGCTGCGCTATGCTGAAGCTGGACTGGAACTGCTGAAAGCCGGAACCCTATATTATCTCGCTTTCCACTACGTACAATTCATCACATGGGAGATTTCAGATATTTATTGATATCACTTTTATTAGTCAATATTCTCCTTGATACGATTACACAAATTACAGCTTAGATCTACTAGGATACTTCCTAACTTCGTTCAATAGTGGTTTAAACACACAAAAACACTTAATTTAAAAGTAATACAATTACAGAACCATATGTAAACACGTCATGTTCGCCTATTTAACATAAATTCGAAGCAATTAAATTAGTTTTTCAGGAAATTTCAACTTATTAAACTTAGATTTGCTTTTAATAAACGGCGTTGCGTGGCTACTCGCTACTCCTTTGAGTGCCTTGGCTGAACTTCTTTTGCATTGTTATCTGTAGTTAAGGAACTACCTCTCTCAGAAACAAAGGTATTTCCTTAGTTACTAGGGTCTCCTACATATTGTAATTACATGATTTCTACATGTCAACCAATCAAATTGTTTTATTGTTTACACATTTCATAATTTCACTATTGATTACTATTTTCAACACATCACATATTAAATCTTTGAGCTGTTATTTACTTTTTATTCTCGCTATTGAGGTTCACAACCATATTTTAGAGGTCAGCGTACGTTCGACCTACGTACTTTGCTTCTAGATTTAGATTCTAATCCCCCTCTTTTCGCACATGCTTTAATATATATCTCTTCATTTAGATATAGTTAAATAGATTTTCATATTGCATAAATCGTAATATGATATGTCGAACTTATTATTACTTTTAACTGATTTTTCTGGTGATTTTTAATTAAATTATTATTATTATTATACTGCTTCACCAATGAGAGTGTGCCTGATTTGATCACGCAGTGATATGCTCTGTCTTTGTTATGTTAAGCATGGAGTTTACTTCAGCATCGTCTTTGTCTGATGCATATTGTCTGATTTATTTACTTTTTACATTGTTATTCTATACATTTACGGTTTATATTAATGCCATTTTCTTATTTATCTCTCTCTCTCTCTCTCTCTATATATATATATATATATATATATATATATATATATATATATATATATATATATATATATATATATATATATATATATATATATATATATATAATATATATATATATATATATATATATATATATATATATATATATATATATATATATATATATATATATATATATGATATCATTTATATTTACCGATGACAGCTATCTCCAAGTCCTTCTAGTGGTTGATAGACACCAGTAGAGCTTTCTCCTTGCACAACGAAGAGAAGTTTAGGCCTCTCCTTCTGCACCGCATTTTCTAACTGTGCCATACTAAAATTATTTCCTGTGTCGGTAATCACTTTCTTTACGACGGCACCGTATCTCTTTGCCATTTCTGCAGCCCTAATCCCCCAGATTCCGTTCACAGCCACTAGAATTGTTTCCCCTGGTTCTACAAGGTTGCTGATTACGGCCTCCATGCCAGCATGACCTGAAGCACTTATAACTAGGCTTAGGTCGTTTTGCGTTTGGAAAACGTAACGGATGCCTTCTTTAATTTCATCCATTACCTAAATTGTAAATATGGACTGGTTAGTTTTGGGATGACATCGGACGGGAATGAAAAAAATAACAAGCAAAAAATATGTTGAATATGTTGAATATGTGAAAATAGAAACGTTTTAAAAATATCAAAAGTCAGTCAATAGATAAATAAGGTGCATACAATGATAAAAATTATAGAAGAAGTGAAACCACATTTTTTTTAAAAATTATTTTGTAATTTTATATATGGTTTTAAATATGTCTGGGTTCTTGATTCGGACTACTACTAAATTGCGGATTTTAAACAAACCATTCATAATACTGAATTTGATATCAGTACGAATTTCTACGGATGCCTTTTGGAGCTTGTAATGATCCCTCAATATTTCAAAGGATTCTGAGTCGTGTAGTGCGTAACAAAAACCTCTTCTTGCTGTCATAGATCATGATAATATAACATGTTACTTAGGCCAGCTCATGACTGACCAGAATATCAAAATACCACCTTGGTAAAAAAAATTGGTTTGGAAATATTGGCTCTATTATGAATTTTGGCGAAAATTGACACCTTAGATCAGTGTTTCGAGTGTGACAGGTTTAAAATTCCACATTTTAAGATTCTAATTTTTGTTACGCAACCTTGAAAACCCTTTCTATTTATTGATCACAGTCCAAAACAGAATTAATATTGCCATATATTTGCGAAAAAAACATTTTTGCCTGATTGAAGTTATCTTAAAAACTACAGCGTATTTTTAAAATGGTATTATATTTTTTGTTTTACAAGAAAAATATAAAAATATATATAGAATGGGTTCAAATTGTCTGCCACGAAGTCGAATATAAGTCGAGGTCTTGCACTTCCTGTGATATTTGTTTGTTGTATGACTTCATCAGCAATAGCAACAATTACAATGTATTTCGATATCCTTGTAACGATTTTAAATTGCACGTGCCAAAGTAGACGAAAAATTGTCAATCTTATTCTAAAATAATAAAATCCCTTCATCGTAATCCATTCGTGTAAAATTCCTGCGATTTTAAGGCCTTTTGCCTAATATGCTCGGTGAACATTTATGAACACGTGTTGATCAGGATGTCTCAAACCACGCGGGTATCTTTTGCCATACAGACTAGATACCGCAGCACAATTTCCTCTGCATTCCACATAAATATAATGTATGATAGCATATTCCAGGGAAGTATAGGTACTGGTACGTCGTAATAGTATCTACTATTGAACCTTAAAAGCGCAGCATAAACGTACGTCAGTTCAGACACAAACACACGTCAGTTCGTTATTATTTCGAACAGAAGAAGATAGAGTAAAAGATTTTGTAAAAAAATCAGTTTTTTTGTTTTTAAATTTGTTATATTGAAGAGATGCTTTTGACTTTATTTTTATTTTTTTTCAAAAACTCTTCTGACTGGTTGATAACCCTTTAAAATGTTAAAGAGATGTCAAAAAATGATTAGTTTATACCATTTAATTTTGAAGATAACCACAATAAGGGGAGACACTGTAAATAATAAAACAATTTTTTTTTCGCAAATTAGCACAAAAATTAATCTGGTTTCTACAATAATGCTTTGTGGAAATATTATATAATAAATTTTGATAGCGGCCCAAACGGGATAATAAATCTAAGAATAGTTGCGCCATTAATTACTTTTATTAATGGTTTATGTAGAATATATGTATCTACTGTTACACTTCTTACCTGAAACACTTCAGGGTGCATATGTCCGAGAACACTCTGGCCCACAGCATGAAGAACCCTTGGGGAACAGTTTGATGGTCCAGGTCCCATGAGGGTCTTATAAGGGACAATGAGCGGCTTCCTCAAAACTTCAGGGACTTGCACGTCTATATTTGCCATGATTTTCACCGGTCACTGCACTACTACTCACACAAATAATATATGTCCAACATTGAATCCAAATAATTTTAAATATTCTCCTAAGGACGAGGAGGCAAGTCAGTCATCGTGTTTACATCACAAATAAATGTAAAAGTTATCAAGCCGCGACCTCCTTATCCACATATAATATAAATAATATGGTAGTCAATAACTTTATTCAAAATTATGTCACATGTTGCAAGAATGCAAGGGCCACATTGCATAAGTTGATGTAATTATTATACTGCCCTCCTAAGACAAGACGAGTTATGCACAAACAAATTGGTTTTCATGTTTTGCAATCAGCTGTACCAATGAAGCTTTGTTGTGTAGTTAGCAATTTTATAACCAATGCAATCAAAACTACTGAAGTTGTACATTGTGATGTTTACTTCACGTGACTTACTAGCAGTATAACCTAAAAATGTTCGTTGTTGACATTTTAATAATTCGATTTTTTAGAAGTCTATTAAAAAAAAAATTTTATTTTAATATTATTTTATACTACAGGGTAGGCCCGAAAAAATATATTATTTTTAACATTTTCCTCGATTGTAATGAATGTATTGAATTAATGTATTGTAATGACTGGAGAAACGGTTCCTCACTTGGTATTCCCAATAACATACATAACAACGTGTATAAGTATTATTTGGTAGTAATTCCGTATAGCAACCTACGGGGATAGAAAAATTTGTTATCGCCGAGATATGTCGCTTATTATATTTTAATAAGCATATATATTTCACTATTAATTATACAGGAAAGTAAATGACCATGAAATCCAATCTGATAACCGAGCACATATCTACACTGTGGATAAAACTCGAACGAATAGAAAACACACGTTTTTATTTCCAATAGGCAAAAAATAGTCGGTAGAGAAAACTCAAAACAATAAGACCATCAACGTTATATGAGCAAAGTTTTCAACGGGTCCGAATTGGTTAGAAATATTTCGAACTTCGAAGACGTCGAACAGAGCAACAATGTTTACATGGTAGCAGCGTCGCTAGCTATTTCTAGATATTTCTAAGTATTTCTAGCTATTTCCAACAACATGGCGCTCCTCTCCACAATTCATGGACAGCAACTGATTACCTTCAACGCAGAGATTCGGAGAAAACATAATTTCAACGAATGGTCTTATGAGGTGGCCTCCAAGGTCACCTGATTTAATACCCTTTGATTTATTTATTTGAGGGTAATTTGAAAAAAAACATCTATATAACCGCCGCGCCGCGCCGTGACAACCCGTATAAACGAATTATAATTTATGTTTTATGTTTACTTTACGCAACCCGCGAGGACCTGGAACTATGAGTAAGACCCACAATTAATAGCATAACGGCCCAACAATTGGCGATAATTGAAGTATTGAAATTGGAAATGGATTTGGAAGGATTTTATTTCATTATATTTATCAGTGGCGGCTCATGAATATTTAAGTCAGGTAGGCACAGTACGATAGGGGTCCAGAACTAATAAAGTGCACCACAGGCGATTTTTTTTGAATGTTTTTTAGACGCTTCATGTTTTTTAACGCTCGTTGACAAAATTTTTTAAAGTAAAATATCCCTGACACACCCAAGCAAAAAAAATATACAAAAGCTAGACATGGCCAATAAAATAATTTATTTTTAAAAATACTACCCCTTGTGATTCTCATACCAACAAATGTTAAAACGTCGTGAGAATGACTGACCGTGTTCCTTATCCGTTGAAAAAATATTATTTTTTGGAAGAGGCCGGCCCATCGAGATAATTTCTGAACATTCAGCGATATGGCGAAGAGAGAATTGTGTTTCTATGATACTGCAGACGAAATCATATGGTACATCCATGGCAAACAAAATTTCCAAATATCTCTCCGTTGTCCGTATAAACAAATAAATTAGATTCCAATACCTACCTTTATTTTCAAATCAATTTTATAATAATTATTTCCTAAATTCCTGACCTGCGCTGCTTCACTTACTTAATTGTTATTTAAGGTCATTAACACCTGTTTCTGTTAACGATTAAAACCAAACAACCGTCAATATACAAATATTATTAAACAATAACAGAATAAACATTCAACTGTCAGACGAGTTGTCTGTGTTCCCACTCATTTTTGAACTTAAAATAGAAACGAAAACTTAACGAATCTAATATGAAACACGTAACATAACACCGGTCGACACGATTTTTGGGTCTGACTTCGATTTTTGGTTTCTTCTACGTTACTAATAAGGGGAAAAATATTGTTTTTGATTAAAGTTTACTTTTGTAGAAACCAGAGCAATTTTACGAATTTTAAGAAAAATGACAAATGAAAATTATGAAATAGCTATTTATGTAACCAGTAAAGTTGGGAAAAGTACTATTTCGTGTAACGAGCAGATTTCTGCGCAACGAGCGCTAGCGAGTTCCGCAAAAGGACTAAACTTGTCAGGACTTGTCAGGTCTAAATAACCTACTATGAAATGAACTTTACAAAACCAGTTGCGTAATATTTTACTTTTCGTAACTGGTTGTGAAAAATAAGACGTTTCCTAATGTCCTTTGAAAAGTGCCACTTTACATGTCAAAATGAGGAAAAAATTTTTTTTAACAATTTTGTGATAATTTACAACCAGAAAAATTTTTGCTGATCGGAGTGTTTTTTATTCAATGATCATAATAATAATTATTAATAGCACACAAATGTAAAATAATAAAAAATCAAATTCAAAAATGAATACTTTTAGTGATTTTCTTATATGGACTTTCTTATGGATTTCTTGTATGGACTTTCTCGTATTAAACCCCTAATATAATCTCCCATCATGCAAATATGACAAGGGTATTTAGTATACCCACCTTGGATTCCCATCAGAAAACCAACCATCTTGAAATCTCCTATTACTGGCCATTTTCACACTATCGTAATTTTCCTTAAGCATTACAGAAGGTGCCATGGGAAGACTAGAAAATTTGTTTCCATTGTGAAGAGGGACGGCTTTCAAGCTTTTTGAAGAACTGTCAATGAAAAGCCGACAGTCAGAAGGCATGCATGATATTCCGATTTCCTCGAATAAACCAGTCACGTATTACAGTGACAAAATCCGTCTTCTTTGGTGAAGAAAACAAAAAAACTTTCATGACGCTTTCTTTGGTCAGTTATTTTATATATGGGTACCTGAATGTGAATTCTATCGTTTTAATCAAAGTGCTACCACTTACTGCTCGCAAAATCAGTTAAAATCTTCAAAACTTACTTATTGACGTAAAATAAATTAAAGCAAACTTTAAAAGCTAAGAATCGATATTTTTGTGTTTTTCGATGCCTAGCCAGAAAGAAAAGGTTTTTTTGACGACCTGTGAATCAACGGAAATGATGAACTTTATTCGCTCATAAATCACGTAATCCAGTATTTTTGAGAGGATTTCGATTTCTCTATCATTACACGGGTCAATTAGAATAAATAGGAACCGTCATGGCACACTTGAAATAAAATAAAAATTAAATATAGGTAAATTAAATTTAAAAAAACTGTGTGAAATGTCAGTAGTTATGTGACATCGTTCAATTCAGAAAATTATACAGACCCCAAAAATATAATAATATACAGGGTATTTATTAATTTAAAAATGAGAGAAGGTTGCTTTTTATGTACTAGCAGAGACAATATCATAGGTACCTAAGTACTAGCCATGCTTCTAACTGACTAATTTTACGTCTCGCCGCGAAATAGGAATAATATGCAAAGTTTGTAATATTTTGTCTCACCGTGTATAATGATATAAGTATATATATATATAAAAAAAAATATGACAAACAGTTGATAACATTACAGTTGAAGATATGTAGGTATAAGTATATCTATATATAGCGAGTGTCAACATTTTACTTAGATAGCTTTCATAGTTTGGATAATCAATAATTTTCCGTTATGTCTGTGAAATTAGACTATCCAAATCCGCATAAAAAGGATGACAACATTTTCAATATACCATCAATTCGTCAACTAAGTGCGGGGCCATCTAATATGTCTGCCAGGGTATCAAATGCTATGCTATTTCAACCGTTAACACCTATTAGCGACTACTTTATTAAGGTCAGTTTTATACATTTATATTCTTCATTCGACACATCTTCGTAGTCTTGCGGCAGTCTTTTGTAACTGGACATTATTATGTAACAGGACATCTTTATACAGGACAGGAGTTATATAAATGCATATACATAGGCAATAAATTTTCAATAATATATCCCCGAGATCTACCTTATGAGGTTTTGCAGGTTTCCCTCATTACTACACTGAATGGGGGTGATAATTTACAAATCTAACTCGATCCTGGGCGCACATGCGGCCCGGGAAATAATAATACGCTGCCCCCTCGCGCACAATTCTCTTTGGGCTAACCATTACGGTTACACAATAGTTATTGTGTAACACAATATTCCAAATGAAGATAAAACATAATAAGTTAATTACCTAAAGGGTAATGCAAGAAAAAGGTACTGATGGTTTTATAAAAAATATGAAAAATATTATTAAATATCACATCGACTGTAAACTTTAAAATATCAATATTATTGTGGATCAATATATATCTATATATATATAAAGGGAGAAATAAGAAATACCATTCCTCATTCTTTCCATTTGAACACAATTTGAATATTTGTCAAAATATCTATAGTATTTGGTACAATATTTGATAAAATCAACTAAGGGTAGTTATCGTGGAAAGGTACCCCTATTTTTTGCACGATAACTACCCTTAGTCCAGCTCGAAACTCGCCGTAATATCATTTTACATAATCATAGGGATGTGGTCAAATTTATAAATTATCTAGCTATGTTTTTGCCTTTTCAAAATCACTACTAAGTACGTTTATGTGTACCTAGTCAATACAAAATATAAACCGTTAACATATTGGTGGTGAAGTTGGTAATGATACTGCGAATTTGGTAGATGGCCACTTATAAAACTCACATATGAAAACAATAGCTTTAATTGATACACATAACTCAATACAATTGTTTTATTTCACTAGATTAAACTCCATAGAACAGAGAACTTGAGAGCAGTGTTCTCAGGGCCGTTCCAAGCGGGGGTGCAGCGCACCCGCACGCGTGCGGCCAAAACAGCCCTAAAATTTTAAAATAATAAATGTTTAAAGATATTGTATTGACCTTGAGTGATCTGTTGAATGATGCCACGAATGAATGATGTCAAGAGATACAAGAACAAAAAATACAGCCAGCTCATTGACGGAAAAAAATCTTCTTAATTTCATCGGTTCCATAGTGATTTTAACATCATTTATTGGCCAAAATAAATATCGTAAGCAAAGATGCTAAAAAATCATTGCAGAATGTGCAGCTCTAAAAAACCTACAGATTTTTCAAACCAAAAAGAACAGATGACAGTTTTGAACATTTCGTTATTTTTGTTCTTCACTTGCTAATGTGCTGCATGTTGTAGGTACCAAATCAGTTTTTTGAACCTACAAAAATAGCCCTTTTCCTACCAATCTTAGGCCATGGCCATGTCATCAATCGATGTACGGTTTAACCTAGAATGTGAATCTTTGTTTAATTTATTATACCCTTTTCGAAAATGCCTGAAGACTAAGAAAACCATGCTTGGATGAAGATCTAAAGCTGCATTGACAAGAAATTACCCAAATTATACGATTTGGGTGGATTTCAATTATACACTGATGGACATAAAAAGTGGATTTTGTCCCAAATGTTCAATAACTTTTAAACCAGCCTATCGATTTTCCTCTCTAGCCCCTTCAGCAACGAAGATGCGACATTTTAGATGAAACGGTGTTATTAAGTTTGATATTCAACAAGGAGGCCGTGGAGCTGAAAATGTCTAAAAAGTTCATCGTTTAAGAAATGTTTATCGTTTTCGATTATGGACGCTGAAATAATTGTTACTTACACTTACTAGTACAAACAACATCAAAAAGGAATAACAAACAAAGAATTATTCGACATTTTAGTAAAACGACTGTAATTATTAATGATTAAAACAATAAACTGTAAATAAAAACAATAAAAAAAATAACTGAACAACAAACTAACTAATAACGAGTAATTCCTCTGGCTGCTATAACAGCTTCCATACGCCTAGGCATGCTTTCAATAAAATTTGTGATAGTGATTTGAGGGATATTGTCCCATTCTTCTGTAAGAGCAATCCTCAATTCATTAGGATTCTCTGGGTTGCCCAACACGTTGTCCCAATTCATCCCATAAATGCTCAATGGGATTCATATCAGGGCTTTTAGCGGGCCACGGCATACGGTTAATTCCGACATCGTTTAAAAAATGTGTTATCATCACTGCTGTATGCGGTCGTGCATTATCTTGCATTAAGAGGAATTCTTCGCCAATGTAAGGTGCAAATGGGACAACATGTTCATGAAAGATCTCTATGTATCTAACTGCATTTAGAGATTGCCGTGGTGGAAACACAAATAATTCTGTACGGGCATCGCTGGTAATTCCACCCCATACCATTAGTGAACCACCGCCAAAACTCTCCCTTTCACTGAACATACCATCCTCGTATCTTTCCCCACGCCTTCTCCAAACCCTCCGACGCCCGTCTACTGATCTCAACATGAATCTTGATTCGTCAGTGAATAAAACTTGAGACCATTGCAACTCATTCCAAACAAGATGAATTCGAGCAAAATCCAAACGAGCTACTCGATGTCGTCGAAGTAATCGCATTCCAATAGCAGGTCTTCCTGCGATAAAACCGAGACTCCTGAATCTCCGACAAATTGTTCGATCTGACACAACTGTTCCTGGTGCGTTCCTTAAATTTCGGTTTGTGAACACAGCTGTTTGATAGGGATTCCTCGATATTTGCAGACCAATAAATCGATCGTCAATATTTTGCATAATCCTGGAACTACCCGAACCTGGACGTCTGCTGTATTGGCCCGTTTCTCGGTAGCGCTGGATCGCTCTTCGGGCAGTTGTTTCTGGTAGACCAACAATACGAGCTGCATATCTTTGACTCCTTCCATCTTCTACCAAAGCCACAACTCTAGCTACTTGAATTGGACTAATTGCACTGGCATTTTCTTTCAGAAAGTTAACTGAATTTTTTTTTCACGAGAATTTCAACTGAATCTTTTGACGTTTCAGTGTTAATCGTTACCATAGCCTCCTTGTTAAATATCAAACTTAATAACACCGTTTCATCTAAAATGTCGCATCTTCGTTGCTGAAGGGGCTAGAGAGGTGATTCGAAAAAGAGAATATTGAAAATAGAATGGTAAACACCGTGACCAACCTAAGAATTCAATACAAATAAAATTTCACTCCACAGCGACATTAAAATTTCGTGTCAAAATCATAATCGGTTTTTAAAGGCTGTACATATTAAGAAATACATTTTTTATGGAAAGCCAATTACAAAGTAGTCCGCAAGAATCGCCCTTTCAAACAAAAAAAAATATCAAATTCGATAAGCTGGTTTAAAAGTTATTGAACATCAAATTTGGCCACTTTTTACGTCCGATAGTTTATAACGAAAGCACTTACATTTAGAGATGTATTATCCTTCCAAATCTCACCTTTCGATATTTTAAATTAATAACACAAATTGATTTATATTCATATTTTCCAACCTTACAATTGCACAATTGAATAATTTTAACATTGCCAGGTTTGGTGGCGTCGGGTGATTTACGACCAAAAAGACCCCATAAGTGATCCTTTAGTTTACATAAAATTTTACCTCTTTTTTCTGAGATTATTAAGCTTGTAAGGCTTTATTTTAAATATTGTTAATACGTCTTTCTTACGTTTTGCTCATATTTATTAAATTTCGTTTGTTATAAATACCAATATTTTTGCTTCCTTTTGGAAAATTTTGCCGAGGGACGGCAAAATGGAATCCGTACGCGAGCGGCCATCACCCTAGGAACGAACGGTCCCGAGTGTTCTTCTGTCGCATGCTTTACACTCGATGACGTGGAATGGTTTTTGTATTGTATTATTTGCTATTGCAACTAATTGCTGCAAACTCTTATTTAAAAAACATTAATAATTGTATATCTTTAAGAGCTTAAAATACATTCGCTACAAACAAATACATAGTGTCACCTACCTACATCATTTTATGTATATAGCGTTTAAATAATACAATAACGTAGGTATATTACATTATTTTGGTTAAATATAACTAAATATAAAACGTAACACGAATTGTGTGAATTAATAAACGAGACCATAAAATATTCCGTGTATATCGTTAAGAGCTTGTTTAAAAGCTATAAACAAATAGCTATAGCTACAAACAAATAAGTAGTGTCACCTACCTCTATTATTTTATTTATATAGCCTTTAAATAATACAATAACGTAGGTATATTACATTATTTTTGTTAAATATAAGTAAATATAAAACGTAATACTTATTTGAATTGCTTAATTAGAACTATTAATGTGTGAAATAATAGACGAGACCATAAATATTAATTGACACTGGTTAAGAGCTTAAAATGCATTACCTACAAATAAATAAACAGTATTTTTCACGGGATTGGCACTTCAAAAGCCCATAGTGTTATACATCGTTGGAAAGGTAATTTCCTGCTTTATATCACGGTGTGTAATGAAATTTACCTTAATACAGATATCGACAGATGGCGTTATTTCAAAAGAATGTCATTTTATGGATTTTTCTCAAAAAATTTAAATACAACAGTTTTCTAAACATAAATGAATAGGTGTGTCCACAAAAAAATAATACACATTAAAAGTAGTGAGGAATGAAGCTTTTGACCTAATAACAGCAATATTAGAACTGTGCCTGAAAAAAATCAATCCGAACCACAACAGCGTCCGTAGAAAGTGCTTGCTTTATTTGAATCGGATAAACGCGTTGCCATTAGTTCGACGTCACATGCTTGCTAGGTCTGCAGGCGCGATAGAACAACCGTACTGTACAGCGTTAGGTTTATTCTAACGTTCTAGTTAGAACGAAGTCTTCATATTATTCACAGTATTATCTAGTAGTGCCTTTATTATTTATAATGTCAAATATATAGTTTGTTTATTGCTTGTTATCAAATATAGAGGAGGGTTTCCAGAAATGAGGTTCACAAAATTTGCCGAACGTAGACGTGATTATGGTATCCAATTTTCTCGCGTCAAATACCGACTTCAACCAGCCCCAATCCAGTGGTGCGAAAACTAGTCGGCATAATATAACTATCGACACAAATAACCGGTCCGTCCTAGCTCATATAATAGTCACTAACCCATAGATAATACACGGAACTAACCTTACTATAACATCCAGTCTGACACATACAGCTGGTGATGTCATCCATCTAGTCTCGCTCGCTGGAGCATTTTCCTAGCCTCGCTGCGTTGGGGTAATTGCTATAACGAATAACGCAGAAAGTAAATAACTATTATTTTTTTACCTTATAAGGTTTTATAATATCCATAGATCTATAATTTTCAGTTGAAAGCAAAATTTTGTGGACAGATCTATTCACACAAAAATATAGCATATTCACAATATAGCATATATGTTTGAAATTTCTAACTCTGTGCTGTTTAAATATTATATAATAATATAATGATTTATTGGCGTTGCGTTAATCCGATTCAGTTTCTTCACGCTTCCTTAAAAAAGTGAAACAGGGGG
>CAXKVY010003684.1:0-26445 GCA_964058915.1 Tetropium fuscum | reverse complement strand
GACCCATATATTCGTCGGAGTATTGGATTTCCAATTTTCACATTTCTCGACGTTTCGTTTCAAGAATAATTTCGGTCTGCTACTATAGTTATTGTATGGAAGCACACATGGGCTACATAAGTACTTTATTTACATATCCTGAATTTCGAATATATCTCCGACTTATAACTGGTAATTACGACGTACCTCAGAATCAGGTATTGCGTTAATCGTTTTCTTACATAGATAATAAAAGTCATTGTCACACGGTGTTTGAATGAACATACATTCACATAAAGCATTTTGGACATTGCACCGTTAAAACCAGTCATCTAAACTGTAAGAGTTGCTGTTCTTGAGTTGAAGAACTTTCTCGATTAGTTTTCGATTTATTTTCCATCTGTAAAATCAATAAATCTGGTCCAGGGGACCTAGATTTTTTAATTTTATTGTAATCACAGCGTGTTATTGAGTCCTATTTTTTCAGTTCAATGATGCTACTAACGGATAGGCGATGCCAATAAGCAAAAAAATAATTCTAAGAAAGTCCTTGTCGTTTTAATGGCGGACTTAACCTAAAAAGATCGTAAATTTAAAATAACGTTTTTTCGTAAATATAAAAGAGCTCATGCTAAAAAAGTTAAATGAGAAATTTGTAGGTAATAAAGATCTTTCGACCCATATTTTTATGATTGCTATATTACTTTTCGAGATATATCGAAACAACCGTCAAAAATCGACTATTTTTGTTTTTGCTTTATATTTTTTAACACTGTTTGACTATTTAATTTGATTATTAATTAATTTTTCAATGTACTAATGCCGGAAATCATAAATTAAGGGACACGTCTAACTGCAAAAGTCACCTAAGTAATTTATTATTTTACTGTCGACCTTTTATGATTCGTGCCGCCCATGATTTTGTGAGACCTACTTAATAGAAAACCCTCTTTGTTACAATAAGGACAATGAGGTTTAGAATATTTTACTTGGTACGGTCTTTTTGGCGACACACATGTGTTTTCTATTTACTTTTTGAATTTAAACTGCAATATCATAATCTATGTTTCCTATTGGAGAACAACACAAAGAAGAATCAATTACCAATACTTAATGTGGACCTTCTCAGGATTTCTAAAGCAAAAAAAGGCATAAACGAATTTTTAGGTCTATGTTACACTTCCCGACAAATTTACAGGCCTGGGCTTTACCATTTTGTTGCACTATTGTCACTACCCAACGCATGTTTTCTATTAATAAACGTACTATTTGTTATCAAACATATCCGAAATGTTACTAGTTATGTATCTATTAGAAGAAATTTATAAGGAGGGCAGTGCCCTATTAAACTCCTTGCTCCAGCCACCACTGCTGCCAAACCAAATCAGACTTACTTGTAATAAGACGCAATCACGAGTTATAAGTCGTAATTCATGGTATTACGAGATATATCGTGATTAGAAGTTATAAGTCGCGATTGTCGCCTGTGGTTCGGGACAAGTTTCGCATAAATGTACTCTGCCATTACAAGTATTTCGTACCTACGTCACGCAAATATCAAACATTCAGTGGTTTATTAATTTAGCAATCAATCCTTTCTGTTACTTGCCAATTAACTAACAAGTATAAATCTTATTTAATAAAATAAAGTTACCCACAAAAATTGTTAATGAAGAAAGGCAACCCGATTTGAAAATTGAATTAGTCGCTAATTTAAAAAGTTAAAATTAACCAATTAAAACTTAAATTAGTTTATGCATTTTCATTAACTAAAATTTTAATCTTGAAACAGACTTCTTGGTTATAATATGTACCGAGAAGAAAATTAAATAATTATTTAAAAATTATGTCGGACTCGATAAAGTGTCGAAAAATAGCGGAAATAATTCATGGAGAAGCCAGTTTATCCACAGCTATAGTGGAAGGTGTCCTCAACAAAATACTAAAAGTACTGATGGGTGGGAGTGGAGCTAAGAAAGGAGGGCTCTAAAGGTACCTTTTTCAATTTTTTGTTAAACACTCGAAAATTACTGCCTCTAGCGAAACAATAGTAAATTAATCTACATAAAATTCTCTACAGAAAAGGTCTTTACAACTTATTCGATAGGATCAATACTTAAGGAGATATGGAGGGGAAAACGGAAAAGTTTTGAAAAAAATCGTTTTTTATTGTTAAAAATCAAATCATTTAAAAATGAAGTCACATTTACTAGACTAAATTATTAGTAGCCACTTCCGTCACTATGTATGCGGGATATAAGGGTAAACAGGAGCAAATTAGTTTGAGTGTACTAGCAGCTCTGTGTGCGTGATTTTTGGTTAGCAATGGGAAAGGTGAATATTGAGGTAATAGTAATGTAATGTTAAATTCATGTTACATGATAATTATATCAGATGATGAGAGTGACTTCCAAAAACTGTAGTCAAGAGAGGTTTTAGAGTAGATGTCCATTATCAGTTTTGAGATTATAGTGCTTTAGGTGTCCAATTTTTTTCGGCCCTCATGGTGTTCACATGATGGCGTTTCCAAATTAAAAAAAATCTTTATTTATGATATCTGTAAGTAATACGTTACCTGTATCACTATTAAGTATTATGTTCTAAATGTAACCAATACTTCTATTTCATAAAAAAACATCTTTGTTTTATATACGTACATACATTTAACATATTTAATATAAAAATATTTTTAAATAATAAATGATTATTTCTTTAGCTGTATGAATAAATTTATTAAAGGGTTTAATATTTTTCAAAGACAGATTTATTCTAATTGTCTAGCTCTTTTACGAGGGGGCCGTCATATGGGACCAGGAGCAACCGTAGCTCATTTTTTAGAAATCCTAATTTACTGGATAAATGGAGCATCTGAAAGTTCCAACTTTTGTTAATTAAATTGGCCCATCATAGCTCCCTTGAGACAAAGTATGTTTGGAAACCTTAATTCATTTTAGAAACACTCGGTTAACGTTAGGGGGGGCATCACATGTAACCTTCCGTATATGCTGCAACGACGTTGAAACGACAACATTATTATTGTTCCCTTGCGCCGTATTTATCAATCCTAAGCAAATTTTGTTGGGCGAAATGACGCCAGATTTGATAACTTTTAAGGAATTATAATAAAACAACAATTATTATCCATTTTATAAATTTTCAACTATTAATTGTTTTAACTATTAAATAGCAAATTGTTAAAATGTTCAAAGTATATCTAAAATACTTTTATGGATATAAAAATTGTTAAACTTTTAATTTAAGGCCGTTTGACCATGAAAAATTCAAAAGTTTCGTCTGCGGCACATCGAATACCACCGCGCCGGCGCGGCCTACGAATAAAAATTGACCTACAGAACTACTGAGTGTATAAACATTAAAAACAAATTACCCCTCCCCAAAAAAATACCGATCCAAGACCGCCCTTCTTACAAGATTACACTTACATGAAGTAAAGTAATTAATACGCAGTCTGAGCATACCTCATTTATCATTAAAACTTGATTTTAACAATCAACAGCAATTTTTTTAAAATATTTTATATTTTTCTCCCTCCATATCTTGTATTGATTGTAGCGAAAAAGTTGATAAGACCTTTTTTGTAGAGAAGTTTATGTAGATTAATTCAGCATATGGACATTGTTTCGCTAGAGGCAGTTGTTTTTGAGATATTAACAAAAGACTGAAAAATTTTAGATCTCAGAAGGTCCAAATGGTCCATCGATGGTCAGATGGAACACGTTGATGAGTAGGTAGTATAGAGAACGGTTTGCATGTGTTCAGTTGAAATGCAATAATTATAGTTTGTTGTGCAAAAAATTGTTGGTCAACATAAAAGTCGGCAACATATTCCCATGACCATTGACCGTGTATGCTTCCACAGTTTTGAAAATATAGAAAGTATTGAGGTCAAATGAATAAAATAACCTTATAATTGTACACCACAAAATCATACATGAAAAAGTAGGCAGTCTAAGGAATGGGGAAATTTATGAGAAAATAAAAAGAAATGTGTGTACAGTAGATAAAGAACTAGAATCGCATTTCTTATCACTTTTCTTGATAAATATACTGCGTGATTTTTAATTGTTATATTAGAATATACAAAAAATTAGTTTTCATGAAACTTCATTACTACAGAGGCCCGCACACTTTTTCAAGGTTGCACTTTATACTGGAAATATGCGGCATTTCGACTGTTAGGTTTAGAAAAACATCGGTCATAGTATCAGAAGATCTTATGTTAGAATGTTGGTTGAAAATGGAGGTGTTCTTTTGACGCTAAAGAAATTTGGGGGTTGGAAATCGTCGGACGATTTTGCCGTGGCGCAGCAGTATGTTGAACAATCCATTGGTAAAAGGATCAAGATTTCCAAACAACTTTTTGCTCAACGTCGGCCTCAACATTAGAGAATTGCGATTATTCTACAGTTACAACATTAGAAGAAACTCCTAATGCTACTGTATCAAGCTCAAATAGTTTTAGTAGATGCACAAACATTGATCAGAACATTAAAAATAGTAAATAAAACAATAAAACATTAAAAAATTTGTCAAAACAAAATTTTAACGGTACAAGCCATTATTTCTGTCAGATCTATGAATAATAGAGTACTGTTATAGTGTTATTAACGCCATAAGGTCGATGTAGCAAATAACAGAGAATATTGAACTTCTGTTATTTGCGTATCGGCCGTATGTAGTTCAATATATAAAAAAATTCATACATATTTTTTTAAAATTAAAATGCTGTAATTTTTGTCAGAATATGAGGAAAATTTGAATAAGAAATCTGGAAAACCCTCAAAAAATAACGGCCACGGCTGTTAAATTTTAACGCCATAGATATGCATGTCCTATGAAAGAAGAATACTGTTAAATCATAATGATATAATAGTAGTTATTATGAAACAAAAAGCTTAAAGGTATGCTATGTTTTCAATTCCAGATAAATCTAAACTGTGCAAGATTTATCTGGATTTCAAAACAAAGCAGCGAGCAGTCCTTTAATTAACACACAAATAAAAGAATATAATTAAACATAATGTAAAGTAATTAACTCCAGACATTGCGTTTTTCGTCTCTAAAAACAAAAAACGCCTACATTCGAATAAACATTCTGAAATGCTGTAAACTTAGTCAGTCCTTTGAACAATCCCGATTGTGAGTGGCGATGTCTGCGATAAGGGAGTCTAAACTTAAATTAGATATGAAATAATGTCCATGCAGAAACTGTCAATTACATAATGCCGTGTAATGTCTGTAGTCTCACGGACCAGTTACGGGCAAATTTCCATAGATCCAGGAGTCAATTTAAACTCAATTAGGAGCAAATTGCTGGTAGAGTGTTTAAACATCTTTACGGAAACGAAATTTCTTGCCAGCTGCTTAAGTACCCCTTTGCCAAAAAATTTAGGCTGCATTAAATTCAAATCAGAGATACGGGAACCGAAAAAACGAATTAAGCAAAGAATTTTAAACGATACATAATTAGGCTAGAAAATTGCCTCTCCTAGTCAGCAAAAGAAATAATTTAAATTCATTTGTTCTAGATTTATGCAACTTAATTTACACCGAATTACAGGATAGATATTCACAATAGGGCAAATATAATGGCAATTTTATAAAGTTAACTACTTATAAGTACAATATACATAATAGACATCCCTAGATATATATAAAATGATTTGACGGACAACTTGCAATAATAAAATGACAGTTTGTGACAATGTTTGTAACCGTAATAATATTGTTACAAGGGGGTAAAAAGACCAACCGCTATAAAATGTTTCTTCAGAACTTTTTAACGCGTCGACATTTCTTTATTTAAAATGCAAGGATGGCTTCAATCTGAAACTTTTTTGTCTTGAGTTTTCTTTGAGAAATTAATTGTTTGCTCATAAAAAAATAAAATAATAATCACATTGCCTTTCAAATAAATTCACCGAGGGGTTATTATTCGGTGAAATAGTCAAGTAAGCTGTTATCAAATAAAGTCATTGTGAGAGAAGTATCGTCATTGTTCTTGTTTTCTCTAATCTATAGTGGACTTTACTACAAGAATGACAATTTTATTTAATTGAATGAAACTATAAATTACAAAATATCACAATAACATATTAAATAGGTAAGTGCCCTATTGTAACAAACAACAGTAACAAACTAATAACAATGGTATCAAAATATTAATCACAAAAATCACAATAAATGTTGAAAATGGCCCCACTCCGCAAAAACGCATGACTCTACTCTTCGTCTCATTGAATTTTGTATTCTTTGAAATAATCCGGGTGTATTTCTAATAGTTTCGCATGATGCTACAATACGATCTCTTAAATTATCTATATTTTCAAGGGGAGTTGAATAAAACAACCTTTGAAGAAAACCCCAAATGCAAAAATGCAACGGATTTAATTCTGGAGATCAATCAATGACACCAAACCACATATTGAGAACTGTTGTTGAAACGTAGCCGCAATAATTTCATGTGGATTCTCTTCAGCCCATATGTGATCATTATTGAAATTTCTAATAGATTCCCTTGAAAAGTCCTCGTCAGTAAAACAAATACGACATAAAAATTGTGGAAATTGAGTGATCATTTGAATTATCCACTGACTAAAAATTAGACGAGGTAGAAAGTCTCGAGCTAAGAGCGCTTGTACTCGTTGGATATGGTACGGGTACAACTGAAATGCCGTGGAGCTTACATTTAATATATCGGCAATATTTCTTGTACTTGTTTCAGGGAATTCTTCTATTAAATTAAATCTATACTTCTCGAGCACGTCCGCAATCGACAGTTCTTCTAAAAAAAATTACAGTAATCCAAGTACCGTGAGAGGCGAAGGGACTCACGTTAATCAAGCACCCCGAAGGGGACATGCAGCTACTACGTCCACGTCGTTGATATGCATCGGTATTTGTATTTTTAGTCGGGAAATCCGAATCCGCGATAAAAATAGGGGTCCCCATTTAAAATGTCAAAGTCACCCACACCCCTGTGCAGGGGATGGGGGGTGTGGCGGTGGTTTTTGTACCAAAGTCTTTCCCCTACGGAATTATTTAATTTTGATTCGAGATATTTATGTATCAGGTTAAAAAAATCATCCGGTATATTATATATATATATATATATATATATATATATATATATATATATATATATATATATATATATATATATATATATATATATATATATATATATTTATATATTTATATATTTTTTTTATATTTAATTTAAAAATTTATATATTTATATATATATATATATATATATATATATATATATATATATATATATATATATATATATATATATATATATATATATATATATATATATATATATATATATATATATATATATATATATATATATATATATATATATATATATATATATATATATATATATATATATATATATATATATATATATATATATATATATATATATATATATATATATATATATATATATATATATATATATATATATATATATATATATATATATATATATATATATATATATATATATATATATATATATATATATATATATATATATATATATATATAATAAGGCATACAGCGAAAAAGATACGTATTGGCAAATACAAATTAACGTGCATATACTGCTGATAAGTGATTTTCCTATACATTTCCTATTACGTTTATTGCGTTCATAAAATATACCTCCATAAAGAAGGAGGTAGTAAACAAGGGTCGTTCATAAACTCTCTTTTTTATAGCATCCTATAAATTTGAGACCCTGTCCCATTTGGTAGATCTGATGTTATCTAATGTAAAAGCTGTTTGTTCCCCTACTCTAAAAAAAATATTTCGTTTTCAGGCTGGGGTGCTTTGATCATATATGTGGGTTACTGTTCATTCCAAATTTCCGGTAACACAAGGGAGTTTCGCATTTCTTCTAAAAAAAGTATTATTTTCTTCAGTCAATTTAATTTGTAGAAGTGGTATTATAGCCAACGTCACGTCGTGAGGACGATTTTAACTGCCATTGTGGTTTTAATGGTTTTACAATGGATATCGGATTACAATGATTCAATTAAAAAAATTAACCTAGCATATAAAAGCTATAATAGTTATTTATGCAACAAGTGCAAAAAGTAAATGTTTATTGCACGCGACGTTAAATTATTCAACGAGGCCGTCAGGCCGAGTAGGACAACACATCCAGTGCAATAAACACTTTTGGTACGAGGAGCATACAATATTATTCTACGTTCATACAAAAAAAAAATTTAGGTAGCATTAATGTCATAAAATTAGGTGACAAGCCATGATCTTTTTGTCAAAACACTGGTAAAATGACAGATGCGTGCAATAAAAATTTTATTGCCTAGTGCAATAGAGAACCAGTTTTTGCATTAAATATAATTCAATAGAGTTTTGTTTTTTGGATGAACGTAGAAAAAATATGAAACCATGAATTTATTAAACTATTAACTACCTATTTAATTTAAAAATCTTAGGTTATTAATTAAATGTCAGAGTAACCTTAGCATGTAGCCCTGTCAAATGCGGTGGTTTTTCCGCAACAAAATTGCATAAGATCTATTCACAGTGGTCATTTTGGTTTTTGGGGTGTGGCATTCGAATTTTAAATTTTTCACAAAGAAAAATATAAAAAATTTCAAAATTTTCGCACTTTTCTCAGTCTTTGGCTTATCTTGTTTGTACGAAAGCTGATGGAAATTGAGTCCTCTACAACTTTAACATTTAAATGTGCCATTTATTTTCCATAAAAATGGTCCAAAAGTGGAAAAAACTGCACGACTCATAATTTTTCATACTGTTTATTATTAGCAATCCATTTTTTTTTAAACAAAATTCAATTTATGAGTATTGTAGATAATTAAATTCTTTATAAATCTGTTACTTTTTTATTGATACATTCAAAATACCCGTGCAAATCGGCAACAACACAAAATCCAATATGACGGACAATTCCCATAATTAATTAATGGACAAGAATATGATTTCTTTATCAACTCCGAGGGGGACAGTTAACTGAGGCAAAAGTTTCAACCCAACAGTTTTTCTTTTTTAAAAATCTAAAATGATTAGGCAATTAAATCTAAAACGGCAAAAACCACCGCGAGGTGCGTTGGAGGTGGATTTTTGGGGTGAAGCGGCCCCTGCGCTATTGGAACTCTTTTGTTCTTTAAACGTCACACCGTGGCGTGTATAATCTTAAGTAAGTGGCAACAGTGTATGTTTTTTTTCTTCCAACGGCCAAAAAGGTAATTGAAACAGATTATTTTGTACGGATGATTTCTCTAAAAACATGCTTTGGACATGTTCTAAACATGCTAAACTTTTAGATTAATGTTTTCTGGCATCAGATGCGACCCTTTGTATATTATATCACAACAGGCAGAGTGCAAACAAAACAATTTTACGTTCAAAGAATCATGAGATAGTCGCGCACTAAATATTATTATTACGTATTCACCAACTGCGAACGACATGTTCAGCAACTAATTTTCCCGGCTCTTAATTAAGTTCAGATGAAATGAGTCTTGATATAGAACTCTAATTGCCCATTTAAAAAGGAATACACCTTTAATGCCACCACTCATACGGAGATAAATACCGTCGTTGTATTTCGAATGTCAACATTTTTTTTTGTAACTGCTGTGATGCACTAATGTTTCCATTCAGCGCCGCTTTTAATTACCTCGTTATTATATAACTAATTGGTGCCATTGGTGGGATAGGCGAGGCGAAATTAATTCATCATATTTATAATGAACCAATTGCTTAAAACACTGTAGGTACTATTGACCATGTAACTGAATAAGGAACTAATTTTATTGTTTCATTTTATTGTTTCAATTGTACCTTAAAAATAATAAATTCACAACGTGCTATTTAATTTAGGCTTGAATGAATGCTGACACGATATGAATAAAATAATATTTTTATATAAAATGTAAGATTGTCTAGAGATATTGATAGTGATAGAGATATTTAAATTACCCTAAATGATAAAAAATACAATATTTGTCATTTTTCATTATTGTCATATTTTTCTGTCATGTCTTAATGACAGCTTCTATGATACCATCTATCAGGTATCAAATAACAAAGTGACTTGTATTTTCATAGAATTTTATTTCGCGACTATAGCATATTAGTTCAGTGAAAACGTATTTTGAAATAGAAAGTTCTGGTGTAATTATTTTTATTAATTTATTTTGTTTTTTGGTGTGCTGAAACCGAATCTAAAGTTGTCAAACCAGAATTTCCCCCTCAAATATGAGAAATCATCCAAAAAACACTAAAAATAATGATTTTTAGTGGTTTTTGGCTTATAACATGCAAATTAAACTACTTACACAAAAAGAGTAAAATAAAGAGAAGAAAATCATCTACAATATATGTCATGAATATTTTTTTGTGCCTCGCGTGCATCGTATGGTTTCCTTGAAAAATAATATTCAAATATCAGGGAAATAAGTAATTTTTGGAAAATAGCAAAAACACCATGAACTTATATTTTTTGTTTCATGTAGTTAAACAATATTCTATATGCTAATAAAAGAGGCGAATTTTTGTTCAATTTATATGTATTTAGGTAACTAATACGAGCCCTCTTAAGCACTTGTTACACATTTTTTTAGTACGGCCTGTCAGTTCTTCTACGCCTGATATAAATAATCAGTGATTTAGTTCCAGATTTTCACAATTTATTGAATATATAATGAAAGCAGTACCCATAATATAGTACCCATAGTGAAGAAAAGAACCAAAGGTGAAATATAAGTATCCATGCATAGTTACTTTCAAGTAATTCAAGGAACTCCGGGTCATCCTGTGCTTCGTCTTCAATTTCTGCAACGGGCATTTTATTGCAGCTGTTCTCGCAGTTCAGGCACATATTGAAATAGGCCTGCTTTTTTACATCCACAATTGGTTTTTTTAAAACAGCTTCTGGTGGTGGTGGCTGTAACGTTGGGGTTTACTAACCTCACAACCATGAGCCAGTCGCCCAGAAATTTTCATTGTCCTCATTAGGGACTACTCAAAGGTCATGTCGGTCCATGTTCCACACCAGAATTTGCTGGTCATTCGTACTGTGAAACCGCCACTTGAAAAAATAGAACGTTCTATAATTTTCACTAAAATGTCTTATTTACTCTCTATATACTGCACTCACACGTTAACTAGACTACTTGGATAGAACACTATCCAAGCTTCTCAACACCTCGGAAATCTTATTACTTCATCCTATTAATCTTATCACTTCCGACATTAAATTTTTATGTGTTTGCACCATGTGCACAAACAGTACTGCTTTTCGTGGATTCAATGATTTAAACACCCGGTAACTTAACACTACTTTATTAACTTGCTAATAAACACTAACTAAACTTAGGTACTGATTAACAACTATAAAACACAATTTATACCTTTTATCCATGACCGCTACATTAGGAAGGTTTAATACGACTGTTTTCCGTAGATTAGAGGCCTTCTAATACACTAGTGTATTAATATAATATCATAATATGCATGGCATAGAAACAATTACAAGACTTTATAGATTTCAGCTCAAAATCAATATTTTTAGGCAAAATAAATTTGTCAAATCTGACGTTTATCAAAACCAAGATTATTCGCTTGCTCTCACACTTTCCCAATAATTGACTTTCACCTTCCTAATTGACTGTTTCGGCTGTGGTCGTGGATAAAACATTGAATTACAATCGGAAATTAATCCCCTTATATAATTAATAACTGTAGTTATATATCCGGACACAGTCGTTTCTCGATGTGTCGGTACTCCTCTAGCGCGCCGAGATGTACAAAGAAGCGTTCTCCTAGCATTGAGAAGCCACCATGTTGATTATATTATCAATAAATCAAAGTTATTGTTACGAAATCGTCAGAAGCGATTGTGCACGATATATTGAAAATTCCCTAGATCTAGGGAAAACTGCACAATCTAGCAACACCGCACTTGAGGATGTGGCAACATGGTATCTGTGGGTGCTACATCCAACCCCCCAATGGCGAAATATCAACCCTCTATGACTTCAAATAACCGCGATACGCCCCTGGCCCCATTTAGAATAGTTGCGTTATAAGAACAAGTGGACTACCACCTGTAGAACTCTTCGAGATGCCTGGTAATGGCTTTCTAGAACATTGAAAATAGTATATAAGGGCCAGGCGATCGTTACAATCGCTTTATATTTCAGATTCGTTTGTGTGGTAATATTGGCAATATTGTTGTTCACGTGCATGCCTCATGTATTTGTTATATTGGCAAGTCTTGGTTGTGAATACACTTTAGTATTACATTTATTGGAGTAATTTCTAGGAAATAGGCAGGCAGGCAGGCTGTGAATATCAAGGTTTGAAAGTAGCAGTTTGCAGACCGTAGGAAATTTAGAGTACTAATGAAGCGAGGGCTGCAAGTTAGTTACGAAATACAAAATTTTTACTACGGGAAATAACAAAGCAAATTGTTTGCCTTTTGTGAATATCAATTAAATGTCTACCATTCAGCAGGCGGCAAAATAAATCGGAAGACTGTAGCTATTAGCAACGGTCAAATTGGAATTGTCAATACTTCGACTTTCCTTAAATATTTGAAACATGAAACGAAACGATCTGAAATTTTATATCTGCACGTTGAACTATAAAAGTTTTTATATCAACTGTAGTTAAACCTTTAATTAAAAATACACTTCACTTGCTTCATGTAAATATTTTTTGCGAAAAAAGCAAAGTAAATTATATCGGTGAACTTGAATCCATTCCATTTACAATTTAGCGCGCGTCAGTAAATAAATTCCATACAACACTTTAGCTACTGTATAGGTACATATCGTGACGGCATATATGAAAATATGCTTATAATATTACAGTCGACCCATCATTTAATCTCTTTTTATCTGGAAATTGGTTTTTATTGTTAAATTCACAAAAGTTGCATGTCAGTGTATGTTATACAAAGATAAACCTAATTAATCTGTCATATGTATTTTGCATCTAGGCTGGGCGTTTCAGGTGATTCATTTATAAACTGGATAAAATTGCATATGAATTGTATTTACTTTTTATTTATTTGATTCAACAGGACAAAAGACCCAATAATATGACTCCAAGGCCACAGAACGTATCCGGTCTAACAAGAAATGCATTAAGTGCCCTTAATTAAATGATATTACATTAGGTTTATTGGTAAAATACCTACATTATACGAATGCATTACATGTTTAGACATTTCTTTACCTTATCGACCAATATGATATACAACTCCAGGGTCTAGAAACTTAACAAAGCCAAGATGAATTAAGTCTTCCAGTTTTCTTAGTCTCTTTACTAGTATTAATTCAATTTATTAGAAAGAAACCAAACCTTAACTTTTTATTCAGTTATCATATTTGCCTGTAGATCATTCAATATTTCGTTGCTTTCTGTTATATTAGTATCATCTGCGAGAAGAATAGTTGATGATGCGGTATCTGTCGATATTAAAAAGAGTACAGACCCAGTACCAAGCCTTGTGGAACTCCTTTACCTATATAAATTTTACAACGAAATGACGTGGAGTTATTGTGTACAACATACTGGACATACTATAGCGTCTTACCATTATCATTGCCGCCATAAAAATACAATTTCTGTATCAATATTTCATGTGAGACACGATCGTACGCTTTAGTAAGATCTAGAAATTGAGAACAAATAAACTGTCTATTTTCAAAGCCATGATTAATTATAGAGGTTAACTTATCCATTGTAGTCGACCGGTTCTTTCTAAAGCCATACTGATTTGTCTTAAGAAGGTATTCGTTTTCAGGATATTTGGTAAGACTAAATCTTTTAAAATTGTTAAACAGATTTTAGCTAAAAGTGATATGACAATGATGGGTCTATAGTTGGAAGGATCATTCATATCATATTTTTTATACATAGGAAACACAATATTTTAGACAGTCTGGAAATATGTTTGACCAGGGGCGTGCGGTGAAATTTTAGGTAAGGGAAGAAATTTTTAAGAATCACCTATTTTTCTTACCTGTTTCATACCTAAGTATGTCTTTTTACAGCTTTATGCAAATTGTTTAGATCGGAAAAAACAGATTTATTCCAGACACCATTTTCATTTTCAAAAAGTACACGGCCAACATAATAATTTATTAATATTTTTACACCACATTAATCATTTAAATTGTTCGTAACGCTTTTCCGGAAAAAAGCCTAATGTAGTTTTTCATTCCTGTGGTTAAATTTTTTATAGGCCATTTTGCCCTTCGCTCAGTAATTAATTGAAGCTTATCTGTGAAGTTTAATGATTGAAATCCCTTTATTATGAAGACATACACCACGCATTCAAGTTGACGGTATTTGCATGTCCATATCCATATTATCGTCATCCATTTTGCTGTTTCGCTTGAGACACTACGCACGTATCACACACGGATAACCCTTAAATCTTAAACTTAAAAACAAAGAACCTACTCCAACGATAGCTTCCGCACCTACAAAAAGCACGCGACTGGCCAGCCAGCGCGCGCTGATGCATACAGCAGGTGGAAAGGAAAGGTTAATATCCTCTTGATGCAAACAAAGAACCTATTCGAACGATAGCTTTCGCGCCCACAAGTAGACCACTGGCTAAGCCAGCGCGCGCCGATACATCCAGCACCTGATGCATCAGAGAAGCTAGAGGTAGGCATATGTACTATTGAATTTTCTAATACTGTGACTCGATCGGAGTCAAAGCCGCATTTTATATGGATTAGGAGAAGCTCTGCTTCCATGGACTGCACGCCCCTGCTGGATACTAATGTTTAGTAAGACAGTAAGGGGTAACACTATTGCAGTAACTTTAATTGCTTTATGTATATTTGAATTAATTTCGTATACATATTTACTTTTGTTTTATTATTTCACTAGAAATTATGTAAAGAACTGACTCCGGGGAAACTAGAGAAACTAAAATTAATCGTAGTTTGTAATTTACTTAAATAATACGAAAAACGGGTTTTACTGGTTGGCAGGTGATTAACTGGCAGGTATTCACAGCTATACTGGAAAAATACTGATTCAATTCATTCGAAGTTATGTTGTTTCTATGACTGTTTCCGCTTAATTTTGTTAATAATTGACCACATGGCTTGTTGGGGATTGTTACGAGTCATTATAAATTGGCTAGCCTGCAAGATGTGATTATGAAAACTTGTCCTAGTTAACCTGAAATTGTAACAATCATACGGTTTGAAAATTAAAACATTTCTCTTAACAACTAATTTATTAAACATTTAAGAATTTAGTAAAATTACATTACTCCCAAGAAAATTACAAAATTTGCATTTCTTAAATTATTTTACTTGCCCACAAAATTTTAAATTCAGCAGTAGTACAGGAAGGCCCTCTTAGGTGACGCAATTTTAATGTAATGCCTCTCCGCTTGGTGGCACGATAAAGGGGCAACAGTGTACACATTTTTATTGAAACATGGATACCATCATAGAATCACTTACCTAAATAATATCCGAAATATTAAACATAAAAAGTGCTACTTTCTTAAATAATGCTAAATGTACGTTAATATGCTCTGCTCTATATTGTCTCTGCTACACATGACATCCTTAAATAAAGAATGAACATAGAATTACAATGAATTTTGATAATATTATAATAAATTATAATTTTACATGAATATGACGGCGAATTTATGCTCGCTCTCCACGGATTCGACGTAAATCCTTGGGCATAATAGTCATCCTCTTAGCGCGGATGACACACAAGTTGGCTTCTTGAAACAGGCCTACAAGGTATGCCTCAGTGGCTTCCTGTAAAGCGCCGATAGCTACTGATTGGAAACGCAAGTCGGTTTTGAAATCCTGGCCGATTTCTCTCACCAACCGCTGGAAGGGTAGTTTTCTGATAAGTAACTCAGTGGATTTCTGGTATCTTTTGATTTCTCTGAGGGCTTTAGTACCAGGATGATGACGATAGCGTTTTCTCACACCCCCCGTAGAGAGCGCTGATTTTCTAGCGGCTTTTGTAGCCAGCTGATTAAGTGGAACTTGATCTCCTGTGGATTCACGTGCTGCTTGCTTGGTACCTGTCATTTTGCTTGACCTAACTTTACCTTTTTATAATTTTGGCATATACATAAAGTGACAATTTGACATTTAAAGCCACCGGCAAGTTGTTTTTTTTTAGTACACCTAAATTGTTGAACTGTAATTGATTCACCATTTGTTTGTAAAGGTTGTGATGACATTTTTAATATTCTAGAGTTGCATAATAGTTCTTCATAAGAGATTTGAGAAAAATACAAATAAAATGTGCATAATAATAAATAGGCATGTTACACAAATGCCTAATGGGTGTATGTATCTGAAATTATATCGTAGTAGATGTTCAAAGTGTGTTTCTTCGGATGCGACCTAACTTAAAAGAATTATACACTCCTGTATATACAGGGTGTCCCATATATCAACATCATCCCTTGGAGTGCTGATAGGCCAGTTCATGACAGCCAGAATATCAAAATATGACGTTATACCCAAGGAGCTATAATGGTAAAACGTCCGCGATGCCGTGGACGTCCGTCGGCTTGATAGATGGTGCAGAAGGTCCCTCTGAACTACTCGGTACCCTCAGATTATCTTTTAGTCGGGATCTATAGAATTTATGACCTCGAGAAGGTCACTCTGAATGGACGAAATGTAACCTATCGAAATAACCTATTGACTAAAAAAAAATACGTTCTAGGACACATCAGAAACCCAATGCTATTTTTTTTGCATTCAGTCCACGAGGTCCAAAATTATGGGCAAATAACCGAATGTTTTTGAAATTTTTCTGTTCGAGATGTGACTCTTCAATTTGTTTTCCTAGATGGAAAAAGTGCCAAAATCCAATCGACAGACAAAACTATTCATCAGAATTTTTTTGGCCTACTGAAAATTGGGAAATTCCAAAATTTCATATTTTGCCACCTAATTTTCGGAATTATGGGAGAAAATGTCGGTCAACCAGTTTTCCTGCTAATTGGACACAAAACAGTGGTGACAATCGATCTATATGTTGCCTGGTAGGTGTGGTGGGAAATAATTAAAGTTGGAGTCGTACATTTAAGTATATTACTGTCTCGGGGAATTAAAACGGCAGCCATTACCCCGAATAGCCTAGGAACGCCACACCAAGTTCGCCTACTACCACCACGTTTTTTTTAGGTTGTTTAGGTTTGGATTTTTAGGTTTAGGTTTGCATTAAAGAAAGCCTTTATAAAAAGCAAAATAATATTTTTTCTACGTTACATTAACAAATTTGACATTGCGCGAATTTGCAGTACCTGAGTTGGTTGGGGGTGCAGAATTTGTATAATATTTTTTAAGGTTTTCTATTCCCTGGTTTCCGGTCAACATATTAATGAAGATTGAACCAGCAAAGACACTAGAAAAATAGACACTTGTTTTTTACTTTATTTATTTTAAATAGACATTTTCTTATAAGTTGGCACATTTTCTAAATTTTTGAAGGATGGTTAAAAATTGTTTAATGTATGAAATTGTCTATTGATTGTTTTTCACCACTGTTTATGGGTTCTATTAGCAGAAAAAATGGCTGAAAGATATTTCCCCCAATAATTCAGAAAATTAGGAAACAAAACATAAAATTTTAGAATTTTCCCAATTTTCAGTAGCCCAAAAAAATCTGGTGACTAGTTTTATCTATCGATTGGATTTTGGCACTTTTTCTATCTGGGAAAGCAGATTCGAGAAGGTTTTGAAGGGTCATCACTTCGTACTGAAAATTTTAAAAATTTGCCCATATTTTTGGACCTAAAGTTTTATATTTCGTCCATTAGGAGTGACTTTCTCAAGGTCATAAATTTAACAGATCACAACCAAAACTTGAACTGAGGGTACCGAGTGGTTAAAGGGGATCTTGCGCACCATCTATCAAGCCGACGGATGTCCATGGCACCTCGGACTTTTTACCATTACAGCTCCTTGGCTATTAGTAAAAAAAATAGTTTTTGATATATTGGCACTTTTTTTATTTTCGTGAAAATTTCATAGAAACTTCATAGAACACTTACTAGACACCTTACGAGATAGCGTAACATGTATGCAGCCCATGTTCAACGACGTGACTCTCCGAATATCCATCTCAGTCTTACTCATACCAAATGGTGTTACTTCGTTACTATCTATCTTAGCTTTCTCGTAGTCTAAACCCGTGTTTAGACTAAGACAGATAGTGGCGCCATTTAGTATGAGTGAGACCGAGATGAATAATTATGTCGTTGAACATGGGCTGCACAACTCTGTCTGTTACTGTGTTTTTCAGTATGTTACCATAAACGATAAACTTTTTAAATGGGCACGAAATAATTTTATACCCGTGAATACGCAAAAAGCGATTCCCTATAGGTAAAACGGACGTAAGCGGACTCGAGGGCAGACTAATCAGGGCCCCAACAGTGAAGTAAACTTGCAGTCAGCTTCTCCCACCCAAGCCCTCACGTGCTGCTCGGCGGCTGTCATGAAGTGAGGAGTATGGATGTTATTCATTATTTTAAAAATATTTCATAAAGTTAGGTTATTGGGAGATATGTTATTGTTATATTTTTTCGTACTTCCGGGACTAAAGTAATAATTCCGCTCCCTTATGACAGGATTAAATTACAAACAAAAGAATGTAACAGAAGTTTTATTGATTTAATATTTACCAAATTAATGTTGTTACAGTTCGTCATATTAGCCAGTATTTCCTGGGTGAATGCAGAAGATATTGACCCATCTGCCCTTTCATCAATATCAGATACACCGTCTTCACTCATAATCTAGCTAATGACATTAGCAATGACAATGTCTCTAAATTAATCTCGTCACAACGCAACATTATTACTATGGTTACGAAATTGTCAATTAGTGACTCTCATTATTTGCCTCTAAAAAAATTTAAAACAGTTTTTATTGCCCGCTTTCATAAAAATATAGTAATGGTTATAATAGGATAACTAATTAATATTAAGCGTTGCGTCATCATTAGCAGAATTAATCACAAACAGTGATATCGGCTACTGTCTGCGTTGCATTCGCACTATGTTTATGAAACCGTAGTAACGCGTCCGTCGAAATAACTTGACGTCATTACTAGTGATGACGCAACGCCTAACATTCATTAGTTACCTTATACCAATAATTATGTTCTCTTGAACACAACTGTGCTCTGGTGTCAATAATTATAAGTCACTTTGATGGTAATATGACATTTCCAAATTATAATTGGAATCCATAAAGGCAATAGTTTTTAAACTTGACGTTACTTCACTATTATTAAATATTTTTTGAACTTGACCAACCTTTCATATATTATCTACATATTTGAATAAATTCGTCGGATATTAAAAAAGGAATGTTTATTGCTGATTTCAGTAGTACTTTCCTATTGATATCAGGTTCGTAGATGAGGAGCATCACAGTCACTATGAAAATACACTTAATTATTTATTATTATACTCCTATATACAGTGAATAACATAAATTTTAGTGCAGGACTTAACTAATTATGTCTTTTTTCCAGTGGATGGTATGGAGTTGGAAACTCTTTATCAGCGGTATTGCATCCGCCTGAAACATGCCCTTTACCTGTCATGCCTGTCAGTTGCAACGATTACCTGCGTTGGTCTTCTAATTACCATCTGCATACTTCATGCTCAAGTAAGTGCGATAACACCAAATACTTATAGTGTTCTTTATTGGATGACTCATGAAAGAAGGGCGGCCAAGAAACCCTATGAATTATATGCATTTTATTTCTTTTTAATTGATAATTTGAAGTTTTAAATACAGGGTGTTCCTTAATGACGTGCTAATATTTCAGGGTGAGGCTTCTATTGCTATACCCGCAATACAAAGGCTTAAAGTTTTTACTATATGTTTTTTTTAAATTGTGCGTTAGATGCACAGCGATTGATTTTAAAAATTTAATGCAAATTGAAACTAATTGTTATTAACATTGATAATGATAAATTTTATTTTATAAAAATTTTTGAGAATGGTCACGTTTACTTAATTGGCATGCTTCCTCCTGTTTTTACATCGAATTACGTACTGGTTCAAATATACCCAGTGTATTTCGTATTATTTCACACGAAGCAACTATTCGCTGTCTTAAATTATCTAAATTGTTAATTTAGCCTTTACAAGATCTTGCTGAGGTTCTCCGCGACCTATTTTGCGATTGGGATAAACCACATGTAAATGGCCGCGAATTACTCATAAACCGAAGCCCCATCGTGCATGTACTAAATTTGATTCCTTCACGCAATTTATTGGTACATCTTCGAGAGAAACAAGCAGTTCTTCCTGGAGAAAATGCAGTTTATTACCAACAATTCCTACCCATACTTTAACCGAAAACTGTTCTTGGAAAAGAGTTTCGGTTATGGGGGTTTTCATCCGCTCACATAAGATTATTATGTAAATTTTGAATAGCATAGCTTTTAAATGCTTGGGAGAAATGTATATACCTTCTTCTACGTTCACTTATCTTCACTGATTTTCTGATCTATATTCAAGATGTAATCACTTAAGTTTAGTCAGTTAAGCAGTTATTCTTACTGCTCAATTGACTGCCTGTCTTGACATTTTGCTTGTATACATTCGTCGTGCTTCCCCGAGTTTTAATGTTACATAATATGCCGTTTATTTCGTGAATTTCGTAGATTCCATTCATTGGTTTCAATGAATTATTTTTCCTGCTCTGAGTTTGATTAAATTCGGTCAATTAGTTCTTCAGTAATTGATATGTCGTGCCTACACACATGCTGATTTTCTAGACATTTCGGGAATGTCCTTCATGTTCTTCTCTTAACGTCTGTATTGTTAATAGTTCGATTTCCTGCGAATGCTTGATTGAAAATGAATCAGTGGAAATGACTCATTGAAAAGGCGTTTGTCTTCAAAGCGTTCTGAAAATTCCTTATACCGGCCGTGCTGGACGTTACAAACGACATATAATTCTGGTGACCTGTTCAATTCGCCAAAGACCATAGAGGGGAAGATCAGGGACATTGAAAGTAAATGGTATGACCCGGATGCAAGATATGACACGTATCTCAAGACGTAACGTAAGTACTTCAATATAATGCACTCACTCAGATGCTTAACTTTTATATATACTTCAATCATATTTTCCAGCATGTAGGTAATGAGATGTTCTATATATGTCATAAGTTTCATCCTGATCGGATGTCCATCTTCAAAGATATTTCGGATTAAAGTTGAAAATATGCTGTACTCTCGTTGTTTCTCGATTTACTTCGGAATTGTTTCTAGACTATTCGCGTCGTGCAAGATCCGTTAAGTGACATCTGTTGTTATTAGTAGGCGAATCCAGAATCATTTTTATGTATTACCAAGTACGATAACAACGTAAAAAACCTCGGCAAAATCATTTAATTTACTTCAAAACGATTTATGTTTAGCAGGTAGGTATTTAATTACAATTATTTTTATGTATCAAATTGCAAAAATCAGTAAGTATTACGTAATAAATTTATTATTACAGATTAAAAATGTTGGACTGGGCAGGAATCGAATTCACGATTTTCGGCCCGCGGTCACTGTCACTGCATGACGTCAGATTCGCGAGGCTCGTTTTGAAGTAATTAAAATGAGTTTTGTAAATTTAATTATGTAAGGGCAGTATATAGAAATTTTATGGCAGTATATAACTACGTTTTAAATGGGTAATGGCATAATGGTATTACATGTCATAATGGGGCCATAACATATTAAGTAGCGGTATTTACTTTATAATTAGCTGATAGGTATAGTAGTTAAAATTGAATGGTTATTCAAATGTCAATGTCCCAGCCAACAGAACAATATACGGCTCAATTATATAGTGCTCCTTTTAAAAGCATATTTAATTTTTTTAATAGTTGTATATATTTCTTCCTGAGAACAACCCATCCTCACGATGTTTTTGCTCTCTCATCATAGAATTTTCTCTTTGAATCAACGTATGCTGATATTTTGGGAAACAATAGAATTTATGTATTTTTTCAACTATGAAAAACACGTTATAATTTTGGACACTCGACTACCGGAACCAGATGCGTTGCGCGAATTGACAATTGACATATAAATGAGAAACCGAGCTATAATCCCTAGTAGAGTAGAACTGACTCTAATAACAAACAAATTTGACTAACTTTCCCGCTTATTGAACGATTTCATCTTAAACCCGAATTTACTGTATGAAAACCTCTCGAAAACTTTAAGAGTCCGTGATTTTATGAGACGTGCCACCGGTATTTTACTTTTTGGCAGTTTGACGTCACACATCTGTTTACGTTTTGAAATTTAACTATGATACAGTACTTAAAGAGAAAACACAAGACAAGATAAATTACCCACTTAATGTGGCCCTTCTAAGAATTATTAAACAATAAACACTACTATCCAAACTACTATCCAAAGAATAGAATAACGGTTTCACGAAACTGGTAGGAACAATCTAAAAAATTGGTAGTTGTCCAAAACGTAAGATCAAAAACCAACTATGCTAAGTAGATACGAGCCAAAGATGTAACAGGCCTACCTACCACTGGTCCAAAGTCACTTAGACGTCACCGGTTCAAAAGATTGACATTTGAGCGTCAAAATCTTAACTGGACTAAAAACTGTCTAGTGACGTTCTGCCTTATTTACGGACGAATCACGATTTTGCCTACATGGGGATCTCATGAATCGCGCGTGGAGGCGAACAAGTGAAATATTAAAATTATACAGTGTGCATTCAAATCGTGCGTCAGTCATAGAGGAGGATCACCGAGAGCACTGACAGCGCGAATATATATAACGGATATTTTAGCAGACCACGTGGTCCCCGTGACTTCACATTGCATAGGGGAAGATATAATTCTTATGCAAGATAGTGCAAGACCACATTCAGCAAGATGTGTTACTGAATATCTAATGGAAGTTGGAATTGGAAATTTAAACTGGCCACTTGCTCGCCAGATGGAAACCCTATTGAGCATGTCTGGGACTACCTAGGCAGATATGTGAGAAATCGTGAAATCCGTGTACTAACAAAGAAGAACTTCACGCCGCGCTTATTAAAGAGTGGAATCACATTCCTCCTGAATATATGCAAACCCTAATCAATGGAATGCCTCAAAGAAGGTAAGCCACTGTTCCAGATAGAGGGGGAAATACCTGCTATTAACAAGACACACAATTTTATTTGCTGTTATGTTACTGTTTGGTGTTTAATTGATAATTTTTGTATTAAATTTTAACATTACGGAAAATACAACATTTTATTCAATAATTTGGAACTAGACAAGATATCATGGTGTTTAAAAAAAAAAGGGACAGGAAATAAACGAATTTTGCAGACCCGCCGATTTTGAGCCACATCAAAATGCTGAATTTGACCACGGGGTGTCTTGAAATTAGACAAAGAAAACATACTTTTGTGTTTCTCTCAATAATGCATAATTGCAGCTTAAGTTACGAAACTGAATGTGCTTTATTAAACTGGAATAATTTTCCTTCTAACTGTCGAAAAATTCTTCAAAAACGGGCAAAAAATGAAAGATCAAATTTTGTAAGAATTTTAAGGTGTCCGTTTTTTATGCACCTGAGTATGCCCATTATTTCTTCAGAAACTAAAGTGTAATGATGCTCATAACACTTCAGTTTTTCATTACACATTGCTTTTTTGGGTCAATCTAAACACTTATTGAACACCAAGCGATTTTGCGCGCTGAGTGATTTTTATTTGTATTGCGGCAACCAACACCTAGAATAATTATCAGTTGCCTATGTGGCAAGTAATTATAATAAATAAATTCAATTTAAAGGTACATATTTTTCAATCTTAGTGGATAAAGTCTCATACTTTACTATTTATGAATAATGACTATTACTACACTCATATTATTAAAATTTCATACTCTTCTCATCACTACATAATGTGACTGAGTATTGAAAGTGTAAATAAAGCAACGGTAAAACTAAGAACATTTCCTTTTTTAGAAATTTTATTATTTAAAATATACAAAAACAACTATTAAACGAAACGAACAAATAAATTACCATCATACATTAACGAAATTGCATAACACCAATTGCCATTTCCCTTTACGTAGTTATTTAGAGTATAGCCCATATTAGTAATGCAAAAGTGACTGCAATTCCAAAATAATGCATGTGTCCACAAACATGCAAACATGCAAGAATAATAAAACATGCTACGCAATATTCACAAAATGGATGGATCCAATTCAACCTAAAACGAAAACAGCATTTACCATTGCATTTAACTCAGCATTTAACTCTGTCATATCAAGACCTATGCCACCTTTTTATACAGAATGTTTCTAAATTAATTCGAAAGATTTTGAGAAGTGATTTTCGGTAAAAATTAAGAAGTAAAAAAGTAAGGGGTTGGTTGTCCCTTGTGATATTTTTCGACAGATTTTTTTAACACATCAATATTTCTTTATATAAAAATTTTATATGCAAAGATGATGCAAATGATGCAAAAATAATTTTATATAGATCCCCTTTCAAATAAATTCACTGAGAGATTATAATTCGGCGAAATAGTCAAGTAGGCTGTTATCAAATAAAGTCATTATGACAAATATTAAAATTATTATTTTAAATAAATATCGAAGCGTTCATCAGAGCTCTTTATCTGATGAAAAATATTGCATATTTTTTTAACCCCCCTGTAACAACATAATTACTATTACAATAACTGTCATAATCTGTCATTTTATTAGTGCACGCTGTCCACCAAATTCCATTCTTCTTAATTCTTCCATATTGGAGTAAATAAACAGAAGCAATTTTTTCCACCCCAACTTTAGAAGGGAAAGAGTTTCCAAAAAAAAATATTTAAAAACAATTCTTTCTGAAAATTTACTTCTTAAAATATTTCGCATTAATTTAGGAAGACCCTGTATATTAACAACTATTAAGCCATCAGAATTTATTCCTGGTAGGTGATAGCCAGAATCAGAAATATCAAAAATAGGTACAATAATTTTTGCTACATTACTTCTAAATAAGTTTTCTAGGTAAAAAGTCTTACCTGTCCAAGTTACGCCTGGCTTCAGGTAAAGTCTCGATTGGATCCTTGAGAACATACAACCTGACACCGTAATAATAATTCTTTAGGAACTCATCCCAGTCCAACTTTTTCAAATCGAAGAAAAACATTTCTTTATCTCTCTCGGTCATTTTCGCCATTAACTTCTTCGCGTTGTAGGATTTGTATGTCCATTCCCTTATCGAGAAATACGATAGTACATCGCATAACTTATTTATTTTCGAATACATTTTAAGCATCCTAAAAGAAAATATATAAAACGTCCGGCCCGCCAATCAATAAGAATATTTTTTGTGATACTTATTTTTGATAATTATTAAAAAATAATAATAATAATATGGCATCGCCTATGCTCTCTTGTTATTAGTCCGAGAGCTAGTAGACAATTTTAATGTCTGAATACAAAATTGAAGACTTGGTTGAAGGGTAGTGGGGCTTAACCAACCCTTGAATTTTTAACTTTGCGATTTTTTGTGCAAAAATATCTTTCAGGCATTATAAACTTTTAATATCTTCAAATTTAGTATTTAAAGAGTTTAAAAATAAAAGAGCCAGATTATTTAGTCGGGTCTAATATTTTCCTAAGCGGTTTCAACATTGCTTTTCATAAATATCAAAAAAATATATTTGAGGCACGTTGAGATTTAGACAGGATAATATTGGTAGGTACCCAGAAAACAATATTTTCAAAAGGCAGGTCGTTTTGATAGTACATTCTACCTGCCAGGTGATCAAGAATATTAAACGTGAGTGCGAGTAAGTAGCGCTATTGGTAGGTTGAAGTGTGAGAGTATATTGGTAGCCGGCTGAGTCTAAGCGCGGCAGAGCCTATTATAATAAAATACAACGAAAAAATTAAAAAAATTAATGGATACAAAATAAAATGACATTAAAAAGTGATTAGGTTGAATTAATTATAATATCATTTTTTCTTTCAAATAATTTTGATTTGTCATTGATATCTGTTGCTTCCTCATCATCAGCGAAGTCTTCAGTACAACCTACCCGTAACGCTACTCACTCGCACCGTTGATTGAAGGTTCAATCAACGGTCGCACTCACGTATAACATTTTTGATCACCTGGCAGGTAGGAAATGTCCCATAAAAACATTTTTTAGGTACCAATATTATCCTGTCTATATCACAACGTACCTCAAATATATTTTTTTTGTATTTATATAACACAATTTTGAAACCGCCCGGCAAAATTTTAAACCTAACTAAATATGCTGGATTTTTGAACTAATTAAATACTAAATTTGAAGGGATTAAAGTTTCAAAATGTCTCAGATATTTTTTGCAAAAAAATCGCA
>CAXKVY010003683.1:0-23303 GCA_964058915.1 Tetropium fuscum | reverse complement strand
CCGAAATTATCGTAGTTTCTGATAATTATCAGGCATCTGGCAACACTGTGTACGACCTTTAATATTACGGAACATGCAGGTATTTATACACCTAAGTCCATATTATGTAAAATTATAGATTGCTGCTGAAAATGATAGTAAGCAAGTTCTAAAACCTTGCTTCCGAGATTTGAATTGAGGTTGGCAAATCCTATAAATAAACCGATGGTAGACAATAGCTATTTTATTTACCTAACAAGTGCTAGAAGTGGTACTTATTCGAACGCTGATTGCAGTTGAGCAAACGACGCGCAGCGGCATTCGGTCAGCAATCGATTGCAGAAAAGACACTTTCCGCACGTGTTAGGTACAATATTTTTGCTACGAGCATTGACCAAACTAAAAAAAAATACAAAAATAAAAAAGACAAACTTTCCGTCTGTATAATTTCGTACTGTTTTGGTTTAAACTCCTACGTTTTTATAGTACTGCTAAAATTTAAAAAAATGTCATTCCATTACAAACAATAAATATGTTACAACATATAAATATCCAAAAAAAATTGTTTTAAAAATCGTTTTTCAGTTTATTATAAATTAAATAAAAATGGAAAACTATAATTTTTCAGCGCACGTAAGGTAAAGTACTTTTTCTACAATCGCCTCAATAGTAGGCTTTTGCGCTTTCATTTCTCAACGCAAAGTACGCCATTTCCGATGATGACATAATTGTCGCTTTAAAGCGGCAATAGTGTCAATTCCCGCTCGCTTCTTTATTATAAATTCCTTAGCAGGCGCTTGTCAGTCAAAAATGACACATGAGAAATGTAGGTAACAAAAAAAATTATAAAAATCGGTTCATATATAAACATATGTCAAATACATACAAGAACACAGTGTATTAAGCGATTGTAGAAAAAATGTTGTATGTATTACGAGCACAAAATGCCATTGCCGCTTTTAAAAGAATACATTTGAAAAGAAATTTCTTTGGCAAGCGGCAATGCAATACTTTGCGCTCTTAACACACAAATAACTATTATCTACGACCACTATAGTAAATGCTAGATTACGTACAACGCATAAACTAAGTAAGCGAGTCCTTACGAACTGTCGTGCGTAAAACAAAATCGTATAGCGAGGACATTTGCACTTAACATTACACACATGCTCTCGCAATTATTGTCGTTAGATCTAGTTCGCGGTGTCAGATTCGATTGACAGTTTTTTGAAATTGTAACTGTCATTACCTCATAAGTATTGATAAATGTAATTTTTAGTAAAATATATCATTTTATCGACTAATTCTTTTGAATTGAAGCTTTGAAATAGCTAGCGACAGTGAGGAAGATATGTGCACGTCATGACCTGAAATCAGCGAAAAAGCCAAAACTGCCACAAACGACCCCCTACCAGAAAAATCGCGTGAAAGGTATGAATTTGTGTACCAAAGATTTATGGACTGGAGACTTAAAAACAACGTCAAATAATTGTCCGAAAACGTAACGTTGGCATACTTTGACCAATCAAAGCAAATGACACCGTCGTCACTTTGGGCTATGTATTCAATGTTACGCGAACAGTCAATATTCGACATAATACGAACATTTCAAATTGCGCAAAACTTCTGTCACTGTTGAAGAGAAAATCTGATGGTTTCAGAAGTAAAAAATTAAAGACGCTCACTTCAGAAGATATTAGTCAATTTCTGAAAAACGCACCAGACAGCGAGCATTTGTTGTGAAAGGTATATCTAGAGAGACACTCTTAGTAAACACTTCCCTCATTAGCAGCGTTTTCACATTGCACAATACGATATCGTTGTCGTCGGACAGTAACGACATCCGACATATGATATTACAAAATGAACCTGTTCAGTGTTCAAACATACAACATCGTATTTAAAGGCAATTTTTTTATAGAGCAAAATAGTTTTTTCACAATCATAGGTACTTTACTGTACTTACATAGGTACTGTTTACGTATTCATACATCTGTAAATAAAACAGATTGTCGTCAGACAGCTAACGGGGAGCGCTGCATCCCACGGCATGTCGTGTCCCATGGACGACGCCGACGGCGTTGCCGTTACCGGATAGTGTGAAAACGTGCCATATATTTCCATACATTTTGCGTGCCGCGATATCGTGTCCTCTGACGGACGATATCGTATCGTGCAATGTGAAAGCGCTCTAATTATAACGTGTTATATTAGGTAAACACTGAAAATCATTTTCAAATATGCGAGCAGTACTTATGTTTTTTTTTAGATAAAACAATTATTTTATTATTACTCCAACAAGGATAAAACTTATACAGACTTTTGCAGACGGTGCGATAGCGATGCGATTTACAGGTTGCGGCATGTCGCGTCGCATAGCATAAAGCTTTCACACGGAGCGATTAAAAATAAAAAATTTGTCACCCATGTTGTCGGCTTAGTTTATCTTGCAGGCAGTGCGCAGTCACATAAGTTGTTAATTCTGTGGTGCAGTGTAGTTGTAGTATGAATAATAAGACCAATTATCCTATTGTCTTTGCTACATCGAAGACGAAGGAGAAAACATGTTATGTAACAATCAATTAAATCGACGTTATTAATCGATACATCAAGACGTTATTGGGTACATCAAGAAGATAGCTCAAAACAAACTGGCAAGAATTGTAACCTTGGAATTTTTTTCTCTGACAAATCTCGCGACCAGCAGCGATATATATGGAAATGTGCATTTATTTTAGGGGTCGGTTTAATACCGCACGGAAAAATACCGGACAGTATTTGACCCACAGACGTACTGTACTGCGATGTGATAAAATGCCGCAATTCGTTTCCGGTTTTCTTTGTCGCTTCCGCATAATGTGAAAAATGCTCACAATATTCCATATATTGTGGTGGTTTCGCGATATCGTTGCGATATGCCGCAAACGGAATATCGCATCGCAATCGCACCGTCTGCAAAAGCCCTTATTATAAGTTTATCAAATATTATTTTACTACACGAAATAAACATGAGTTAGATAGCCTTCTTATAAATACCTTGGGTGTGTCAGTAAATATGTTGAACCGTCACTGATTCAATTAAATTTGTTTGTGTTTGCTTTACAATCAATCATATTTAACGTCAAATTACAAAATACTATTAGCATGGTTTTTACCATAAATAGGTGGACGAGAAGCAACAATGCAGTATTGGAATGTTTACAGAAGTTCTGAAGATATGTACGTAGGTGTCACAAAGTAGGAAGATAAAAGAAATTAAAAAAATACCCATTATCTTTTTCGACTCGTCTAATTCGACTCGAGTCGACTAATTATGCCTAAAAAGTAAAATAAGTATAATTAGTTCCGTTAGAAGTTTTTATATAAATTGTTTATACACTCACCGGCAAAATAATCGATCCTCTCAAAATGTTGATGAAATTTGCTTATCAATAACTTAAGTCCGATTTGATTATTTTTTTTTCATCTAGTAGCTAAATTTATACAGAATCTCACAGAGGATTTAAATTAAAAAAACTAGGCAAATGTCCATATTATACAGGGTGACAGAAAAAGTGCCTTTTTACTCTAACTTTAAAACAATATATGGAGTGGCTAACCTATTACACCTTATACTTTCTTATTTTGTTATCAAACTACATCTATTCCTTACATTTTCTTTTTTTATTTGTACAATAATTTTTTTTAAAGATTTAAAGAGTTTTAGAAAAACATTACATTTTACATTTATTTTTATAACAATTATAAAAATTTAACCATAAGGAAAACGACCTGAAAATAAACTGAAAAACCTAATGAACTTAGTACGAAGTGTTTCCCCCACGTGCACGAATAACTGCTGCAATTCGTCTTGGCATGGCCTCAATTAGGTTTTGAATGTAATCCTGGTCGATTTGCTGCCATTCTTCAATTAAAACTTCACCAAGCTGCTGTAAATTTGCAGGAGCTGGTACACGAGATTGTACTTTCCTTCCAAGGGCATTCCACATATGTTCAATTGGGTTTAGGTCTGGGCTTCGAAGAGGCCAATTCATTACTGGGATATCAACCTCGGCTAAATACTCATTAACGATTCGTGCAGTATGCAGCCGGGCATTATCATGCATCAATATAAAATCGTCTCCGATGAACGGCGCAAAAGGAATAACATAGCTCCCCTATTCACTATGACGTTTATGGAAGTCCGTCCGGGCTTCCATAAACACGCCACCCCACACCATTACCGAACCGTCTCCATAACTTACTCTGGGCGAAAAATGGTTTTAGAAGAAACGCTCACCAGTTTTCTACGGTAAATTCTTACACGTTCATCTGATCTGAGACAAAACCTTGACTCGTCAGTGAATAGGATATTCCTCCATTCTTCATAACCCCAATATTTGTGTTCCCTAGCATATCCAAGGCGTTCAACCCGATGGTTTCGTAATAATTCTGGACCCGTTGCAGGTCTCCTTGCTCTCAGTCCAATATCAAAAAGCCGCTTTCTTATTGTTCTATCGCTTAGTTGAACTTACCTAGATTTTTAGAGTAGATTTTTTTCGACCACAATTATTTCTTCTTGTGAATACACCAAACTCACGAAACCGTTTTACAGCTCTCTGAACTTTGCATCTTGACATTCCCAACCCTCTGGCCACATAATATTGTGACCTACCATCATGTACCAAAGCAACGGCTCTCGCATACTCGGTTGCAGAAAGATCCATATTTTTTAAGCTAATCGTATTATTTAAACTAATGATAAACACGCTTAAATGTGACAAATTGTAAACTAACGGTTGTCAGTTTAGTTCTGACAGAAACAATTGTTTATTATAGCCAGCTGTGCAAAAAATCATTCCTTGTTCAACTTTGTTATTACCATAGAAATAAATGTAAACTGTAGCGTTTTTCTAAAACCCTTGTATCTATAACAAAAGTTTTTGTAGCCAATAAAAAAGAACATGTAAGGAATAGATGTAGCTTCAGAACAAAATAAGAAATTATATGGCATAACAGGTTGCCCACTATATATTTATATTGTTTTAAAGTTAGAGTAAAAAGACACTTTTTGTGTCACCCTGTATAATATGGACATTTGCCTAGTTTTTTTTAATTTAAATCCTCTGCAAGATTCTTTATAAATTTATCTACTAAATGAAAAAAATATAAGCAAATCGGACTTAAATTAACAAAGTTATTGATAAGCAAACTTCATCAATATTTTGAGTCGATCGATTATTTTGCCTGTGAGTGTATATTACAATCATAATTAAATAGATTAACCGATTAAGTGTTGAATACACAAATTAATAACAGTTCTGTTTTCAACAATAGAATATAATAAACATAGCCAGTATTAATTATAATAATTTGTTAATGTTTATGATATTTAAAATGTCAAACCGGGTGATATTCCATGAGACAATCCCATTTCAGGACAGCTACCTTCAAATAGTCGTCACTCATCTGACAATTTGTAATAAAATAAAAGTGTTATTGAGAGCATCAACAATTGTGAAAGCAGAAATCGTATCTGATACCTATCTAATAGGCCATTGTTAGACATTTAACTTTGATTATGTATGTGGGCGAGATCATTTAAAAAAATCATTTCCTGTGCATCACAATACACGCATAATTACCCGGAGAGAGATAATTGTTATAATGACATCTATTAAGCATACTATATACAGTTGGTATATACCAACTGTACTCCCAAAACGCCAATTTGATACACAAAACGTTTTTGTTATTGTTTAGCAGATCCTACAATTATCTGTAACGTACAACAATACCAGGATAATTAGTGTTGCAACGAATAGACTAACTATTGTGAAAATAACAAATGTATGAATTTGATCATGGATGTGTATTTCTATTTTGATGTGGATGTTCTCACATTACGCAAATACTCTTAATTACCTTATGTATTTTTACGTGATCGTTAGCAGCGATTGTGCATGATATATGGAAAATTCCTTAGATTTAAGGAAAATCTGCACAATCTGGCAATACCTCACTCGACGATGTGGTAATATCGCATATGGACTGCTACGGAGAATCCCCCAGGGAATCTCCTAGGCCATGATAGAATTAATAAAAAAATCGAAGGAAATGTATTGTACGGAAATATAATACAATCATGGATTGACGCATGACGTCGCTTTATAAATAAAATGCATTAAATTTTCGACAATGTTCATTTAGGTGCTTTAAGGAATTATTTATCCAAAAATATAATTCGTCATCATTATTGAGGTAATGTTCCATGTTGAATAGACAGTAGTGTAATAATTAAAATAAACAAATATAATCACAGAAGAGTTTCAGCAGAATTATTATGTAGATCAAGCAATTGCAACTTCCTACGCAATAGTTGAAGAAAAGCCATGTACTGATATATAATGAACTATTATTCACTCAGATGATTCCGTGATTTTCATCTTCATGAATAAAATTTCTCCTTGTGCGCTCGTAGAATATACTAGTTTAGTGCCAATAAACGTGCGAAAGCAACAGATTAGGAATTGGACATTGGATGAACATCTTGATATATCCATCTTCAAGTAGATTCACGTTGCGAGCAAGTTTTATCCCTATTTTAACATGACCACTACTCTTGAAAATATCATGAAGGTATTAATGATTACAACGCCATATATAACCATATTTCAGTTTATATATTTCAATATAGCTTTTAAAATATTCATTGTCAAAGATACCTGCAATTAATATCATATTTTACTACCCTTTGTGTATAGGTTAGAATTTATTACTCGAATATAATTATCTCTCATCATATAAATCATTTCTTCCTTGGTATTTTGAAGAAAAATGAGCTAATTTTATGTATTAAATGAACAATAATATTTGTTTATAATCCATAAATTGGTTTTATTAGCCTTCACTGTAAAGTGTCTTTATAAGTGGCTTTAATAATTTATTGAAGATTATAAATGTACTGCATTACAATGAAGGATACTACAGCCATATTAAATTGTTATGTTAATAAGAGACTGAATTTATATTAAGCTATTTTACTAAATCATGAAATTCTAGCATCTACAATCAGGTATGGGCAACCATTGCTTAGCTGAGCGCGTAATTTCTGGACTTACCAGGTCGCGGGCCGTAGGCAAGAAAAAACTAGGTAGTAGCGTTATAGTAGTGAATAAAAAAACCACGGAAATTTACACATTTTTTTATTTATTAATTATAATAGCACAATCAATCAGGTATTTTGTGTTCCGCCCTTTCTGGTAGGGTCTGGTCGAGCAGTGTGATAAACGATAAACCATGTAACCTCTTATTTTGCAATAATGCATTCTGGTTATGTGGGTCTCAGAGATTAAGGCTACATCGATTTTATCGTTCCATAAGAATGCTTCTAGTTCATGGGTTTATTTCATTAGCCCATGCCAATGGCTAATGAAGGCTACTATTCTGAGCGTGTTAGCAACCATTTTTATAATTGTTGTCAGCGGCATTTTTGTTGCTGTTTTCCACTTTGATCATTCTTTGGAGAATAATTTTATTGGTCTTTTCCTATTGATCTAGTATGGCATTTCGAGTTTGACGTTTGACAAGTTTGAACATTTGACTTATCCTGTCTGACTCTGCTTTTGTTGTTTTTGCTTCTTTGCCCAGTTCTATTGCCGAATCCAAAAATGAGTACGCCCCTTTGCGGAATAAATTCGAACTGAGGAAAGCGAGTAAAAATTTGTAAACCGTCGTCTAACATTCACGATTCCTCGTTTACGACGTTACTGTTGTGGTTACTGTGGTTTTATTACTCTTTAGTTTGACTGTTGGCTGTGTTTTTTTGCGAAACATTTTCGACCCCCAGGAAAGCGAGTTAATAATTTCCTTCACTTCGTTTACTTTGGTTTATTGTTGGCTGTGTTGTTTTAACGATTTGTTATACTTTTTGTGATTACCATGTCCCTTAAAAGTATTCATAATACAAACTGTTGTGTTTATGGTAGGAACTTGGAACTCAAGAAATGGTAAGATAGATAGATCTCTCCATTTTCACTATTTTCCGGAGAAAAATTCCGGCATTAACGTGAAAATGATAAATGCACTGGGAATCGAGGAAGAGATTGATAAGAGGAAAGCTTGGGAGAAGGTTTTATTAATGGGCAAGCCAGTGACAAACAATATGCGTGTTTGCTCTAATCATTTTAAAACAGAAGATTACTGTTCAAAAGGTAAGGGATATTTATTGAGGTTAGATTAAGTAAAAAACCGCGAAACGCGTAACATAACACAATCTATTTTTGTTTCAGATGTGGACTTAAACAATCTAAGCTTAAGTGACACGCTGCACCTTCCCAAAATTTGCCAGTAAAAAGATCGCTTGCCAGTGCCAAGAGAAAGTCCAACGATTCTGATCGTGAAGATAAATTGAAGAGACGACGAAAGCTCAATGATGAGGCTACTACAAGTATTAGTGAGGTACATTTATGTGAAAGTGAAATATCTTTACCTGTCAACGAGGACAACCATGATCTCGAAAATGTACGAACTTATAAAGACCTCATTGAAGACGAAAAAGTTGCAGTTCATAATCTTCTACGCCTTCATGAGATTTGTAACTATAACGTTGATAAAGAAGTTCAAGTTTGTAGTGTGGACATTGTTACAACTTTTACGTCAACAATAGAACTTAGTTCATAATTAAATTCTGTAACAGGTATACCAGAATGATGGTATACCGACGTCGACCTTCGACCTATTCAGTTCAATCTAAGTAATGTTGTTGACCTTTTTTTTTTGTTTCATAGCCATGACGCCTCGTAGCCATGACGAGTAGGTTTTTCGTACTTGTGTGTTTTGCTTATAACAGTGACCTAATTGCCGCTTATTGTATGAGATGATGAATGTGCCTTGTTGAATTTATTCACTTTTTCCCCGTGCCTGGGCGAACACGCTAGTTCCCTCCCGTATGGGACCTCAGCACCTTCTGACGAAAGTCAGCGAACTAACAACAAACTCTTTAGTTTTGTATCTTGAGAATGATTGTAGGTTAAAACACAAGTATGGGAACCCTTGTAAGTTTTCATTTTACTTTCACCTAAATGTACAACAGCATTATTGCGATTCTTTTGAAATTTGAGGGTTTCTCTGCCATGCTCTTTCCCCTCGTGAATTCAAGGCTGAGTATGGCATGTACTCTTCATTGAAACCGTCCATCATAACCTAAAAATATCGTTTTATATCAGTACAGGTAAGCCGTATAAACATCTATTCTACTTATAAACAAAACTACATACCTTTGTTTTAAAAATCCCTTAAAGTGGATAAACGATTTGTACGTATAAAAATGTCCCAGATAAGAAAATGTTCTCGAGTTTAAGCACAGCACACGAAAACACGTAACGGTACGGAAGAAATTTTACTCGCTTTCCCGATTTTTGCTTACAAACATCAGCGCCCCCAACGGTAATTTTAGTCGCCAATCAACACTTATTTGTATTTAGAGAAGGTTCACGGATAAGCATGAGTTCCCTATAGTCAATAGGGGTAGGTTCAATTAGGCCGCTGTATATTTTTAATATTATAACTTTAAACTTGACATTATTATTAAATGGTCAATGGATCTATGTTACTTGCTATTTTGTTTATAACAGAGAAGAGATTGAACTTTAAGAATATTTTTCAATTATAGAATTTACATTAAAAAAATGTCACAGCACATACATGGAAGTGTGGATGTTGATATCATAATTTTCGTGCAAAAGGAGGGAGTTTATATATATATATATATATATATATATATATATATATATATATATATATATATATATATATATATATATATATATATATATATGCAAAACTATAGTGCAAAAGGAAGTATAAACATCGATGCAAATTATAATGCAAGAGGGAAGTATTGAAATGTTTAAACTCATAATTACCCTACGCAAAACCTACGTAACATAATCTAATATCATGGGACTTAGCCTCTTGAACAATATTTACTTAAAATTAAAATATTTTAGATTGGTTATTACCTTATTAAATTTTAGTTTAATCCTTTTGTATTCGAAGCACACACTGTTCACTGATTTCACTTCACTGCTTTGTTGACAATGCTGGATTCTGCTGCTGCCCTCTACCGGAACGCTACTATATTATTAGAACGGGGCTATCTTCTGTTGCACGCCTGCTGCTATCTACCGGAACACTGCCTTACTTTGTAGTACTACTATTTTTGCTATATACGCCCGCCTGTTATTTACCTTGATCTTCTAAACTGTGAATCATCAGATTATCCACTTAATTTATTTTTCTTTCGCCTTTACTTTCTCTCCTTGGAATACTTGCTACACACGTCTATATCCTAGAGACGTTGCCTGCAGACGCTACTCTTATTATCTCTTAATTTCGACGAAAAACACTTAATACCACTGTTAATTTTACTTTTACAACGTTTCTCTTTGGAATTTCACTTATATCTCACTGTATAATCAATTTTCTTTGCGTTTTTACAATTGAATTACAATATTATAAATGTATCATTAGCGCAGCTGTTTCTACTTTGAACGCTATAGCTGAACTCTTTTTCATTATTATTCATAACCACGGATATGCTTCATATAAAACAGTCTCACTTCCTTGGACACGAGATTCGGGGTTTATTGTTATTGTATAATCTGGCCAATCAGATGCACGGCTATTATTATATTTATTTAGCTTTACGTTTAAACTCTATAATTGGAAATATATTTGATTTAATTTTGAATTATAAGTTAAATACACTGATCATATTCACTTTTTGTTGACTAATTTCTGAATTTCAAATAAGCGTCATTCCTACATTGTAGTTTTTCTTCGAGAGTCATGTTCTCGAAACCCGTTTCTATGACGATGCTTTCGCATTAATCTTTTAATATGGACATAGTTTATGTATGCTTGATATTATATAAGTTTTGTTGCGACTTGTCTATTGCAATCATGCTAAATATAGAATTTTGCGCCGATAAGTAACTCAGATATAAAGGAATTAGATTCAAACCAATCAGATGCGTAGGTTGGCTTTGTGTATACTACATGCGATATCTAGCGATACGTGCATGCGTGCAATGTTACTATAGTGGATACGATATATATTGATCACTAATTGAATATTACTATATAATTTGGTATTTTTACTGTATTGAACTACTTTTTAGGCTTTAGATTTTCATTTATCTTAATTTAGAAAATATAAAAACTTCTAAGAGCCTCAAAAATAAATGAAAGTACTTGGAGTATTTCGTGCTTGTAGGTAATATACATTTCTTCCAAATTGAGTACATTCGCTGTCATACAAATTCACTAATATCTAATATGATGCGAAGCGTCGTACAGTTAAATAGAACAAAATATACAAATAGCCCGTCTAGAGCTATCTGTAGAGATAGCTGTATCAATTTGTAACAATTTTCCTATTACAATCACAATTAAAGTAATAGCCGCATTAATAAGAACTTATTTTTGATTAAAATTTCCGCCGTGGCAATAAAAATCAGAACCAACATTAACCAATTAATTAACAAGGCGAGTAAAATCGTCGTGATTATTTGTCACTTAAGAAGATAACGCGATCGGCCAAACAAACGCTCGACAGGAGCCAACTGTAAAAACAATATGTAACTGACTGTCTGACAGTATACCCTTATCAAAACCAATTATACAATATATTCGGTTAAGTGACACTGTATTATTATTATTAAAATTACAGTAGCCCAATGACGGATTATGGTTGAATTCTTAATTGGTAAATTGGGTGACATTATAACTATAACATGTTAAGTTCTTCCTTATAAAGACTAAACATTAGCTACTGGTTGAGCCTAGGAGCGTAAAATACAGATCTTATCGGGCACTTGTGTATACATCTTTGAATAATTAATTATCGGTGACATCAACTTCTGATTTAAGAATTTAAGAAGGCCTGTTTGGGTTTTTTAAGTCCCACACCTACACGCTTTGTAATTAATACCGTGAAGATAATACCTGACTAGAAATTATAATTTCTAATGGATTACGTAAGGATTTTTGAGCGATGGGATTTCTTCGGTCAATAATTAATTATTATTGTCACTTTCGTTAATTAAAGACGGAGATAGGGGAGTGAGCAGCCAGATACTTGCGGAGACGATTCAGGTGTAAGAGATTGTACGTATATTATAACTATGTATCACTGCGTGACCTGAGCAAACAGCTATGTCTTAAAAAATTCACGGGCGATAAATGATTAATTAAATTAAAAAAATGATTCATTATGTTAAGACTATATTATAGTTACAATTAATTAAACTGACTAATTATTTAAATAATTTCTAACTGGTAAAAATTCTTGTACTTCTGGATACTGAGATACCTACTTAAAATAATAATACTTTAAATAATTTACAAAATAGTGTTCGTCACATGTTTCATTGAAGGATATTTTCCCGAAATTTTTAACTATAATAAAGTTGTAAATACTCACTATTATTTGAAAAAAACAATGACTTACCATTACCAATACAATAGTTCTTATATGCCATAGAACTCACATTAAATTGCACATTTTTTCAATGCAATAATACATATTACAAACAAACATTTGGCTGTGCAATGGGTTCACTAAATCCAGTTATGCAATATTGCTAAACTGCCTTTCCAACTGAACATAAAAATCGATTCTAAATAAATTTAATAGTTACCATCCAAGAATACAATTTACAGATGAAATCGAATCAGAAAATAAGACAAATTTCTGAGACTTAACTCTTATAAATAATAAAACTGAAATATTAACAAAATGGAATAGAAAAACAACATGGTCTGGCAGATATACCAATTTCAACTGAAAAAAACATTACAACCATAAGAAACTATAATAATTGGTATTGCAGACAGATTGGTATTGCCATTTTTAGAAAAGAATGCATAGAAAAATCAAAATATGTTTTAATAAAGAATAACTATCTTTTTTCACTCATCTCAATCAACGAAATTTTCATAAACAGAATTCACAAATACTACAACTAATACTCATAAAACATATATTGCCTTATCATATATACCACAACTACTATCAGAAAATGTATATGATATTCACACGGTACACAAAAATACAAATATCTTAAAATTCCTTACACAACATTAAAGGACAAAAATCCACTTGAAAAACTACATACTGTATGTACGAAATTCCATGTAAACTATGTAATGAAGTCTTCATTGGTCAAACAGTGCAACTTCTTGAAGAACGGTTAAAAGGTCACAAATATTACAGCTCTAAAAAAACATTCTAACGAAACAGGTCATCAATTTAACTACGAAAATACTAAAGTTATTAATAAAGAACAAAATTATAAAACAAGGCTAATTATGGAATCAATTTATATGCAAAAAAATCCTAATGCATGTACCTAATAACAAAAAAAGATACAGAACATCTTTCTACAATCTACAATTTAATATAAAAATATTATACAAATTAACAAAAAATATTCTGTCTATATTATAAACTTATATAGTGTTTGTAACTTCGAAATATTAGACATTACAAATTTTCAAAGGATACTGTTTTGGTTTCCTCTCGGTATATATGGGATGTAAAATTATTAGCCCCAGTTCCCACAGAGAGACCAAACAAAATTAACTAATTTTAATGAAGAAAAAAAAAGAGTTGGTGATTTGCTTTTACCTACCAGGGCGCCACCAGTGAATAAGGTCACTGGGCCTAATTTAGCTCGCCGGAGAGTATAAAACCCTCAAACTCACGTGGATTCGGGGGCCGCGAAGATCCGTTATAAACAGTGAAGTAGGAAGCAACTGATTAGGAACACCAACCACTCTCCACGCCTTCAGCTGCTCTAAGCTTGATGTAGCACACAGTAGACACAATTAAAAAGCACAATTAGTTTTTCACAAATAAAAAAGTAATAATATGTCACTTACAATGACAAGCAAAAAATTAATTAATTAATCTCTGTAAAAATTAAAATTAGAAGGCCAATGTCAAGATTGACGTAAATTAATAATGAAAAATCAGCTATCCCATTTCACAACAATACCCACAATTGCCGCAATCGGATATCGGGGCATTATTTATTGCATTAACTTTTCTTACAGCAAGCTAAAATCGTCACTATAAAGGCGCTTTCATTCAACAAGTTGTTGTGTTTTGATAGAATACTAATAACTAATCAATTTTAACATAAAACCCATCAAAATAATAAACTAAATTAAAGAATAACTATAGTACTTCTATTTCAAGAATTATTGTTGACCCCACGTTACCACAAAACGTTCGATGTTATTAGGCAATTTTGACATTAAAATGAATGCCAATGATGCCGATGTGACACGGCGAGGAACGTGTAAAAAGGATCCGTAATATTTGAAATGGAAACATTCTTATTCTGCATCACATTCACCATCTAATGGTTTTATATTATGACGAAAGGTCATAATATAATGTGATCAATATTTTGTTATACTACATGATAATGCCATAATGTATATACAATCATTTGTATATACCATCATTTGTGTTTCCTTAAATTCCTGGAAATCGGTTATACTTGACAACGCTGTTAAAAATGCGGCAGCAGGTGTGAAGATATCGATATAATGAGGATTTTTGCTAGGGGTCTTATGTCTCATATTTCGATGTTACAAACATACGTACATACATACCTACTTACTATAAATATACATCTACATAATATTAACATACTACTGGATAGGGCTGGAACCTTTGATGTAACTGTAACACTCGGAGTTGTTTCCACAAACACCAAAACACTTTCACTTCGCTCGACGCGCGTTTCGCCAACCAAGTTGGCATCATCCGGAGACGATTAAAACTAATCTTAAACTACAAAATCTACCATATTTATACTATTTTTCCGGTGACGTCACTAATGATATCACCGTGAAATTTACGCGTGACTAATCACGCTTCAATGATCGGTTGCTAAGCAACGCGTAAAGCGGGCTTCGGTATGATATCACCGGTATGATGGCTCATCTGAAATTTACGCGTGACTAATCACGCTTCAATCATCGGTTGCTAAGCAACGCGTAAAGCGGGCTATACGGGATAGGTCCCTTGTCGCTATTCATACTACTATTATATTTTACAATTTCTATGCTCTCAAATGCATCCAAATTCGAATGATTTCATTGATAAGGTCAAGAATATTCAATTGCAAGAGGGTGAAATTTTGATTTCCTTTGATGTTTGTTCATTATTTCCTAGTGTACCAATTCCACAGACCTTGGACTATCTTGAGGATTTACTCGAATTAAACAACTATATAAGAGAAGTAATAGAAGAATATATAAACCTTACAAAACTTTGTATGAAACAAAATTGCTTCCGTTTCAATGACAAGTTTTATGAACAACATGAAGGAACCGCAATGGGTAACTGTTTATCGCCTTTCATTGCTAATGTCTTCATGAGTCGAAGAGTTTGAAACTGAAGCAAAAGAAGAATTCGAGTATTTTCCTACGATTTGGCTTAGGTATGTGGATGACATTTTTGCCGTATTTGACACTAAGATTGCGGATGTAGAAAACTTCATTTCCAAATTAAATAGTCGTTTCACTTCTGTAAAGTTTACATATGAACTAGGACATAATGGAAAACTTTCATTTTTAGATGTATTAGTAATTAAAAATAGTAATAATAGGTTAGAATTTGATATATATATAGAAAATATACCAGTACGATCAGATATATCCCTAATGACTGTCACCACTGCTATCAACATAAAATGGCAAGTTTCAATTTTCTTGTCCATCGTTTACTAAGTTTCCCTCTGAGTAATGAGAGATTTGAAAAAGAGAAAGTATTAATTAAAGATATAGCTGTGAGTAATGGTTATCCTAGAGATATAGTTGAAAAACTAATTAGGAAGCGTAAATTTAAGGACACACTTCGTAATTCTACGACCTTTCAAAAGGATATAGAGGCTCCAAAATATGTATCCATCCCGTACGAACCCCGGTTTACTCGTGGTTTGAGTAAGGTTTTCAAAAACGTGGGTATAACAGCGATTCATTCGTCGAGCAACAAATTACAACAACTTTTAGACAATCCAAAGGATAAAATTGTTCCAAATGAAAGGTCTGGGATTTACGAAATTAGTTGTAATGATTGTGATCGAAAATATATTGGACAAACGAGACGGTCAATTAACACCAGATTTAAAGAACATATGGCTCATCTAAAATATGGAAGAACAGATAAGTCTAGTGTTGCACAACATGCTTTTGACAACAATCATAGAATAGATATTAGTAATTTAAGATTAGTTAGAAATGTGACCAATAATAGACAGTTGGATGCGTTTGAGAGCATAGAAATTGTAAAATGTAATAGTAGTATGAATAGCGACAAGGGACCTATCCCGTATAGCCCGCTTTACGCGTTGCTTAGCAACCGATGATTGAAGCGTGATTAGCCACGCGTAAATTTCACGGTGATATCATACCGTAGCCCGCTTTACGCGTTTCTTAGCAACCGATCATTGAAGCGTGATTAGTCACGCGTAAATTTCACGGTGATATCATACCGTAGCCCGCTTTACGCGTTTCTTAGCAACCGATCATTGAAGCGTGATTAGTCACGCGTAAATTTCACGGTGATATCATACCGTAGCCCGCTTTACGCGTTTCTTAGCAACCGATCATTGAAGCGTGATTAGTCACGCGTAAATTTCACGGTGATATCATTAGTGACGTCACCGGAAAAATAGTATAAACATGGTAGATTTTGTAGTTTAAGATTAGTTTTAATCGTCTCCGGATGATGCCAACTTGGTTGGCGAAACGCGCGTCGAGTGAAGTGAAAGTGTTTTGGTGTTTGTGGAAACTACTCCGAGTGTTAATATTAACATAACTAAAATTAGAGTAATAATAAAATATAAAATAGCCCAAGTTCGTAGGGTTTTCTTGACTGTTCTTCCCTATGATGCTAATCGAACAGTCTAGCAATCATTCCCTTTGCCCAGCCTACAAAGCAAAAATTGGACTCACAGATATACCGTATTGCATATGCGACGAATTAGCTGACCAACAACACATTATCTTGGAATGTCCATTAGAGTTTATCAACATTAATACCCTGTATGAAAAACTCATAACAAAAAATGTACAACTCCCCATTAACCTACCGTATTTGCTAACGTATACTAACCAACATAATTTATATAACATATTGTACAATCACACAAAAACCATTAACATTAAATTGTAAGTACCAGCTATAGATCCTAACATATATAGTAAATAGGCAAATTTTATTTATTTAAAAAAAAATAAAATAAATGAATAAACAAATAAATAAAAAGAAAAGAGGAGCAGATATAATAATGACAAAAAAAAAATATGGCATATAGAAAACAAAATATAACAAATATAACAAATAAAATAAAATGTAACATTTTAATGATGGGTGCATACCAGGTACCAATCATTTAATTAAATAGCCTGGCTAATTGGTTCCATCCAGTGCCATTTAACACATATCACACACACAGTAACCAATCAATAAAAGCCATTACTTACTATATGACAGTACATTTCTAATAGTTTATACAATTATATATTCAATAGTTGAATAGGGGAAATGTGTGAAGCAAATAGGAAAATTTTAACGACAGGGATGATATGTAATATACTGGTAAGTAGTGATATTCCACTTTGAAAAGCTAAACAGAATTTAATGCATTATTTAAGTTTTTTTATTTTTTGCTTTGTTGTCAAAATAATCTACAAATATAAATAAACCCTAATATTATCCATAGGTAAAGATATATCGTTTAGTTTTTGAGATATTACAAAAACTGTGAGGTGTTTAATTCTCTGTGATACTCTCCATGTAAAAGAATGTTGGTCCTAGGTCATTATGTTCCTGAGATATAGGTGATCAATATTTTAACCTTTTAAGGGAGGATGGAGGAGAACGACGCGGGGATGGGGGTGGCAAGATGGATTTTTGTGAATAGGAAGTCACCCTTATTAACATTAACGCCATAGGGGTTGCCAACCATCGGCCTTTTGGTGCAAGCAAAATGCCATAGGGCATCCTACTAGTAAGCACATCCTACTGTATAGAAACAAACAAGGTAAGTGGACAAAGAAAGCTTCATCGTGCAAAAAACTTATTTTAGCACAACCATTACTTGAATATACCATATATTAAAATTAACAAAACCGAATCGTCCTTTCCTCTTTTTCTTTGTTATTGCGCGAGAACCATTTTCTGCGTCTCTTTTTGAAAATAAGTTTCGCAAGATTTGTCTGTAGTTTTCTCAGTTATTATTCTCAGCTATTTCAATTGGCCATAATAAATGCTTCGTTTTCAGCATATGATCAACCTAAACCTACCAGCCGTCATCAAAAACCAATAAAAATTGTTATTTTGACACATAAGAACTGTGTAACTACTGTAACTAATCAAGTAGGTACTGTACTAACAGTAAACAAAAAGTTGCGTCTGGTTGTCAAATAAACTTTTATTTATTTCTTTATAATGATTATCTAATGACTGCCCAAATATTCAACTCGTTCCCTAGGCAGGGTACTAATTACCCGCATTTTTCAAAATGATCCGAAACGCTAATGTGACATAGAGGCCATAAATCTCTCTAATTGTTATTTCTAAAATAATAGAAAAGGGATAGGCCAAATGACATAATTTAAAGTATTAGCGTACACTCCATTGATGATAAAGTACAACGTGTCAACGTAAGGCAATTGAAAGCACCGATAAGTGCATAGCACCGTGCATAAACAAACAAACAATAAACAACAAGAGTGTTTAAATAACTCGGTATGAGCGTCTCCAGATAGGAGATCGAAGTCAAACATTAAATGCTCATACCTTTAACGACGACGGCCGTTTTTTCATGTTGGAATCGGCCGATCATTAGTCAATATGTCCATTGGCTTGACTACAATTATGATTTAGTTATGCAAACAAGCGGGGGTCAAAGCGAAGCGAGATACTTGATCAGCTCGCGCTCTTCTTGGTGATTGATGGAAAGGCCCGGCCTGCCCTCAACATCACACTTGGGGCGCTCGCCTCCAGCACCATGATATCTGATCTCCCATAGATTAACCTGCTTAAATTAACCAGATATCATTGCCCATGCCTCGCACTGCCATTATACCCACTCGTGTAACGTATTTCTTGTACACTTAATTGTTTTATTGTGAGCTTTGATTAATGCTCAGTAAATTGAAAATTGTTAAATTATTTATCTTAATTTATCAAGCGGGCTTGCCAGATTAGCTTCTTGGAAATACCGCTGTAATTAAATCAACTGTTATTTAAAAATGCTGATCAACGATTACCAAGATTTTTTTATATAAATATATAAAACCAATAACGTGCCTTATGATTTTTCTCCAATTTTTACCAAGATTTCTTTGTTATCCTATCACAAATTCATCTCCAACACAATAGCAGAAATATTTGGCGAACAATGCAGGGGAATGCGAAAATTGCATTACACCTTTTCTATACCTATACATTTCTTAAAAACTGGAAGAATTTTTTACTTCATAAATACGGCCAGATATTCCTAGTTGGTGATTTAAAAATAGGACTATCGAAAACTATGACACTTGGTATATTCTTCCATGATATACATAGTGTTACCAGTGGGTGAATGCATAATAAGCTAATGTATTTTTCCACAAAAGACACACTCAGTTCCAAAAAGTTACTTTATATTATTTTTTTGGAATACCCTGTGAACTACACCACTACTTTAATAAAAAATCTCTATAGTCCTGTTGAAATTGCTATTCTTAAGGAACATTTTATTTTTGTTCAATCTTTTATCTTAATAATGGATGAAAGCAGCATACCTCTTTACTGGAATCGTAATTAGCATATAATTCGCCTTTACATTTACTGCAAGTAGTTAAGTAAGGAGAGTTCTACCCCACATTTTTCCCGCATCTCGAGCGAAACCTGCGTCGGGATAGAGTAGAGGGGATTTTGTACCTCAATATGAGAAAAATAAAAGATGGCGGTCCCAGCACGTAACTTGTACATTAATCTAGAGTCTTATGACGTAATAGAAAATACTAGGTATCTGGCACAACTAATTTACAAGCCAGGTTATTAACTTTACAACCCTAGTATGGAGGTTTTCAACCCTTATTTTACAACCGGCTTATTAATTTTTCAACCCTGCTTTTGGATGTGGTTTAGGCACCCTAAATTTAGAAGTAAGCTTGTTATCATGTCCTAGCGCTAGATGTCTCGAGCGGATGCTTGGCAATCAAATATGGGAGAGGCAATGCTTTTTGCAAATACCATCTCACCTATCGGTAGACCCATGTGAATTATTACGGATAAAAACTATGTTGGAACCAGGAACCGAACCCTTGGCATGTGTGCCGGCGCTTTAGTAGATTGAGCTATGATAGTATTATTATAGAATAACTTTCTCCAGAGGATGGCGAGACCTACTGCCTTGCCAAACCACACGCCCTTACCTTACCTAACGGGGCCAACGAGCTGATAGCTGATAATTTCGCTACAATGAGCTACAATGCTCATCCTCCCATACCAACCTGAACGCCGCCCAGCCGGGCTCTAGCAAGCCCGTCGAGAGGCAGGAAGGATCCCTCAAACACTCGACGACACGACGACACCTTCGAGGATAATACACACCGGTGAAGAAAGTCGAGTACGCCAGAAGCAAGGCTCTGCCGGTGGGGCCCTTCAACCAGAAGCGGGGGAGGCTACATAACTTGACGTGACATTTTTGGGGAGGGTCACGTGAAACGCGCGGTCTACCCCTTACGAGGTCTCGGCCTGCATACATATTAGGGGTAAAGAGCGGTGGTACCGCTCAGCCCCCTACTATCGAGGTCACATATTTAGCTCCGACACTTATCTTTAGCTACGACACACATCTTTAGCTACGACGGATTATATTATAGCAATAATCTGAAAATATAATTCATATAAAAATACCGTCTATTATAACGTTACGAAAATAAATAATCTAGCTAGAACTAGCATGGGAGTATCTATAAACATGATAAAGCAGTCAATCCTGATAAGCTACCTGTACAGACATGCAAAAAACGGCGACGGCTATAGAAACAAATTATAAATTATAACAAGGTAGAAACAAATTATATCTTACAGTAATTACGTATAGTAGCATTATAAATATATTAAGAAATAATCTTGGCGAGTTTGTTGAACATAGACAGCATGGAACAGAAACATAAAACAGGTGACGACAGTATGTAAATAACAAATATACTAAAAAACGGTTTACGCCATTAAAATATAATATAAGATCATGGCATCTGGAAATAGAGTAGGTAGTATAGATTAGGTAAAATAGAGTAGGTAAATATACATTTATAGGAAATTAGTACAAATGATGGGGAAAATACTTAGATCGCGAATATATGGGGAAAATAAAATTCAGGTATTATAGCCAACACGAAATCAATTGTCTACATTGCGCAGTGTGCTAGCATCTGAGTAATTATAATTTGCACAGGCGACGGGAAAAATGAGAATTCATATCTTGTAAGAATATGTATCCATAGGTAATTAGCATAGGTAATTAAATGAAAAAAAATTAGTATGCGATATAATATGAAAAAAAAATAAAAAACCGATATTTGCCGTGAATAACTTGAGACTTAGTATAATGCAAAGGTATCTATAGATAATTTACACATGGGAAAATAATTAGTGTAGGATATATGAAAAAAAATTAAACATTCTGGTATAATATTGTCTAAAACCTACCGGGAAAACCTGATAAATTTGTCAACATAAACGTTTACTAAGTTGTGAAAATAATGACTCTATAATAGTGTTGAAAATAAAAAAATCGTCACAATCGGACTAATTTTGAAATATACCTGACGTTAAAACATTTAAAAAAACAGCTTAGAAGTCATTTAACATTTAAATGGGCGTTAGTTCTTTACAATACATCACTTCTTTACAATACAATACAATACATCATTACAATACAATACATTACATTCTTTACAATACAATACATAATTTTTTTAATTATAATATAAATATATAATTATTTAATAACTTACAATGACTGAACATTCCATTTTTTATAATTCCTGACGCAGTCCAATGTAATATTTAATTTGAACATTTTTTTATGTTAGTTTTATCTTAACATCTGCTTTTTATAGCGAAAACATATATTCTATATAAATATTTTTTCTTTATTCAATAACTTGTTTATTTATAAAAATAGAGATATATTTGATATTTTTAATATGTTTTATACAGATTCCGTCTTTTGTAATTTTTGGTGCGGAACTTCGAACTACTAGAGGGGTCCTGCAAATATAAACGCAGTGACGCAATACAAAAGATAGAATTGCATGTAGTCCTCTAGGAAGTTTTGGTTTCATTCGCTTCAAACAATCTAAAACTTTATTTCGAATATTAAATAAATGTATATTTAGTGAAACAAAATTATTGCAAGCAAAATAGGGTAGTTAAGTAGGTTTATTAATCACAACTTAAGCATAAGTGTGTGGCTTAAGTTGTATTGAGGAAAAGTTTTGATCTATGGGATTATCGCTGGATGAACTAAATAATAATCCGGCTATCTCATAATTAATTCAATTCTAATATAACTCCTGTACTAAAGTTTAGTATGGCTTAAACTTTGGCTTGGAAATATGATGAAAGAAGTGAAAAAATTATCAATTATGTACACAATTTCCGAAGAATAATACATCACTGCAATGTGTAAATAGCCTTTTGTCGCTCTTGGCCTCCAATCTTCTTCATGCACGCATCGCTGCTAATTTTTGCAATAATTTTCCATTAACGTGCCTCCTATTTGCGGTAGAATGTATCAGCGATAAAAAGCACAAATAACCTGATGAACATTAAAAAAGATTCTGCTCTGTGCTTGATGATTATTCCGGTACTGTACAATACATGGATTTGTGGAAGTTGTATTATAACATTACGCTAATAAAGTATATGAATCCCGTGAGAAATTGCAACGTGACTGAAACAATAACACGTATTTTAATAAGTATCTCCGACTCTGTTTTACTGTGCCTGCATGAAAATGCCCCATCTTTCTCTCATGAATATCCTGCCTAGCCTACCATAACTTACCGTAATTGTTGACCACAATATGCCACAACAAATTGTATCAGAATAAATTAAACTTAGGAATCTTTTAAGCTATTATGACTGCGATAAAAATATACCCACTACTTTACATTCTTCCAGCGTCGTGGTGTATTCATTATGTGAAAAGTTCTGAGATTTCTTCGGAACACGTTGATGAAATATTTTATAT
>CAXKVY010003682.1:0-20831 GCA_964058915.1 Tetropium fuscum | reverse complement strand
TGACGCGTTATATCAATAATGTCTTCTCGCCGTTTATTTGCGATCAATTATTAAAATTATTCCGCACTAATGTCGTACTAATTAATCTTGTCATGTGTTATTAGAAAGCATTGTTCGTTGTTTTTTAAGGTTAAGTCCATTAGCGAGTTTAATTTAATTTAATATCCTAATTAAAGGTTGACGAAACCGTGACAATATGTGTAAAAATTAATTAGCAGTTGCCAGCAATTTTTTTTCTAATAATTTGTAGTTTTAAGTAGGTATATAGATATACCAAAAGTGATAATATAGTTAAATATATATACCTACTTTGCTATAATCAGGTAATATATACTTGAATTTAAATTTAAATTAATATAAAATTTAAATTCAAATATAAATGATCAATGAAACAAATCGTACACTGCTCTGAAGATCCTCAATAAAGGTGAAAGAACTTGTACAACTTCTAAGTGGTTCGTTTCCACTGATGTCCAGATATAGCACTGGTAAGGGTATCTTCCTTCTTATTCGTCTATTTGCTTATTTCTCTATGTAATGAAATGCTACAAACCCAAGATTACTTTTTACAAAACAAATATGTATAGGAAAGAACTTCAAAGATAATATAAATATATATATATATATATATATATATATATATATATATATATATATATATATATATATATATATATATATATATATATATATATATATATATATATATATATATATATATATATATATATATATATATATATATATATATATATATATATATATATATATATATATATATATATATATATATATATATATATATATATATATATATATATATATATATATATATATATATATATATATATATATATATATATATATATATATATATATATATATATATATATATATATATATATATATATATATATATATATATATATATATATATATATATATTGAAACAAGATGTAATAATAGCGAAAAAGCGAACATATAAGTTCGACAAGTACGTTATAACATGTTATAATTAGACATTTATTGCATGATATTAGCAAAGACTCTATATAATTAGAATATATAATAAATAAAAATAGTCACAAACATTTTAAAACTTAAATAATATATACATAAATTTAATCATTAATTAAAAATTATTTAATATTGATCCATAAAAATATGACCAACATGTTAGGTACCTATAACAATATTCAATCAAACATTGTACATTTACCACTAATTGCAACATACTCAAATTTGACATAGTAATCATAAATTGAGTAAGACAAATTATAACATATTTCATATTATAAAGCGAGTAGAAATAAAGGTATTCTATTTATTTAAAGTAAGTAAGCACATATCCAAATGGTAATTTCCAATGACAGCTTATGTCAAATATAAAGTAAACTTTATAAAGAACATTATTATACCTTAAACAAAAAGAGAAATGTATAAATTAACAAAATGTAATGTAAAATTAATATTAAGTTTTAATAACCGTTAGTATGTAAAAGACAATTTAAAAATAAAAGTGACAGTGCTAAATTCAAACATAAAAAGTAAATTATCAAGTGTACCGTGTATATACAAAAACAGGATACATGCAGTAGTCATTTTTGCTGGTTACCAAGGAACTGAGACAATGGAAAAACAATTTTATTAAGAGGTTACCAAAAATATTTAGAAGAAGCATGTTCTAAAATTTGTTAATAATTAATGTGTTGTAAATAGTTAAATGTTTAAGTAACTAGAGTAAAATCAACTGACGAACATTTAAAAAGAGACTTTAGCAGGTAGCAGAAATGAACGAGATGTTTGAACGAGTAATCCAGATTCCAGATCTATGCAACAAGTGGGAAGAATTATTCGATTGAACATCGAACGTTTCTGAAGCATTTCTATGTAAATATTTTTTTCGTATAGAATTCTATACTGCATAACGTTCATTCTATAAACGTATTTTAAAATATATGAATAATAAAAATTGGAAAAAAAACAACAGAGGCTGCGGGAATTGAAAACCTCTGCTGAACTTTAAATACACGATTCTCAAAATCACAATTTCATAAATTGAGCCACCGACAACAATTAGCCCATGGGGCCTCCGGAATCCAAAGTTGCTTTCTCTCCGTAGACTCTTATGTAATATATAATATATAAGAGCTTGTTCGTATCGATGTTGTCATAACTAATATTAACTTTAAGTGTTAATCCAGTATGTAGTTATAGTGTTAATCTATAGTATGTATAGATAAACGCCAATGTTTCCAGATTCTGGAATTGTAATTATCAGAAAACAATTAGCAAATTATCAGAATTTCAGATCAAAATCAGATTTAAAAAAGCATTAAAAATTTAAAATACCTATTTTAATATGTATTCATAAATTTTACTACACTGCAAAACATATCAAAAAAAATATACCCTTTTCAATTAATTTTTTTTATTCAACATCAGTAATGCCATCTGCATCCATAACAACATATTATCACAGCATATCTGTGTAATTATGAACAGATGTAGATGTAAATTTGTTAGCAAATTTGCATGAAAACACAAGTGATTTGTATAACTTCAGAACTATAAATAAATTGTACAAATTAAATTCTTATTTTATGTTTACAATTAATAGAAAAATTTAATATCTTAAGTACGTACATATCCATCTCTTATGGCTATTTAGAAAGTCATAAAAAAATATTTGATAATAATATCATCTCATATATACTCGATAATTCATAAATGACATTCAAGATTCGATAATTTCATAGAAAAAATGTGTTTCCATACCGTAGATTATGGCAGTATCAGATGCTCATTACCAATTACCAGATTAAACCCGAAATTATCGTAGTTTCTGATAATTATCAGGCATCTGGCAACACTGTGTACGACCTTTAATATTACGGAACATGCAGGTATTTATACACCTAAGTCCATATTATGTAAAATTATAGATTGCTGCTGAAAATGATAGTAAGCAAGTTCTAAAACCTTGCTTCCGAGATTTGAATTGAGGTTGGCAAATCCTATAAATAAACCGATGGTAGACAATAGCTATTTTATTTACCTAACAAGTGCTAGAAGTGGTACTTATTCGAACGCTGATTGCAGTTGAGCAAACGACGCGCAGCGGCATTCGGTCAGCAATCGATTGCAGAAAAGACACTTTCCGCACGTGTTAGGTACAATATTTTTGCTACGAGCATTGACCAAACTAAAAAAAAATACAAAAATAAAAAAGACAAACTTTCCGTCTGTATAATTTCGTACTGTTTTGGTTTAAACTCCTACGTTTTTATAGTACTGCTAAAATTTAAAAAAATGTCATTCCATTACAAACAATAAATATGTTACAACATATAAATATCCAAAAAAAATTGTTTTAAAAATCGTTTTTCAGTTTATTATAAATTAAATAAAAATGGAAAACTATAATTTTTCAGCGCACGTAAGGTAAAGTACTTTTTCTACAATCGCCTCAATAGTAGGCTTTTGCGCTTTCATTTCTCAACGCAAAGTACGCCATTTCCGATGATGACATAATTGTCGCTTTAAAGCGGCAATAGTGTCAATTCCCGCTCGCTTCTTTATTATAAATTCCTTAGCAGGCGCTTGTCAGTCAAAAATGACACATGAGAAATGTAGGTAACAAAAAAAATTATAAAAATCGGTTCATATATAAACATATGTCAAATACATACAAGAACACAGTGTATTAAGCGATTGTAGAAAAAATGTTGTATGTATTACGAGCACAAAATGCCATTGCCGCTTTTAAAAGAATACATTTGAAAAGAAATTTCTTTGGCAAGCGGCAATGCAATACTTTGCGCTCTTAACACACAAATAACTATTATCTACGACCACTATAGTAAATGCTAGATTACGTACAACGCATAAACTAAGTAAGCGAGTCCTTACGAACTGTCGTGCGTAAAACAAAATCGTATAGCGAGGACATTTGCACTTAACATTACACACATGCTCTCGCAATTATTGTCGTTAGATCTAGTTCGCGGTGTCAGATTCGATTGACAGTTTTTTGAAATTGTAACTGTCATTACCTCATAAGTATTGATAAATGTAATTTTTAGTAAAATATATCATTTTATCGACTAATTCTTTTGAATTGAAGCTTTGAAATAGCTAGCGACAGTGAGGAAGATATGTGCACGTCATGACCTGAAATCAGCGAAAAAGCCAAAACTGCCACAAACGACCCCCTACCAGAAAAATCGCGTGAAAGGTATGAATTTGTGTACCAAAGATTTATGGACTGGAGACTTAAAAACAACGTCAAATAATTGTCCGAAAACGTAACGTTGGCATACTTTGACCAATCAAAGCAAATGACACCGTCGTCACTTTGGGCTATGTATTCAATGTTACGCGAACAGTCAATATTCGACATAATACGAACATTTCAAATTGCGCAAAACTTCTGTCACTGTTGAAGAGAAAATCTGATGGTTTCAGAAGTAAAAAATTAAAGACGCTCACTTCAGAAGATATTAGTCAATTTCTGAAAAACGCACCAGACAGCGAGCATTTGTTGTGAAAGGTATATCTAGAGAGACACTCTTAGTAAACACTTCCCTCATTAGCAGCGTTTTCACATTGCACAATACGATATCGTTGTCGTCGGACAGTAACGACATCCGACATATGATATTACAAAATGAACCTGTTCAGTGTTCAAACATACAACATCGTATTTAAAGGCAATTTTTTTATAGAGCAAAATAGTTTTTTCACAATCATAGGTACTTTACTGTACTTACATAGGTACTGTTTACGTATTCATACATCTGTAAATAAAACAGATTGTCGTCAGACAGCTAACGGGGAGCGCTGCATCCCACGGCATGTCGTGTCCCATGGACGACGCCGACGGCGTTGCCGTTACCGGATAGTGTGAAAACGTGCCATATATTTCCATACATTTTGCGTGCCGCGATATCGTGTCCTCTGACGGACGATATCGTATCGTGCAATGTGAAAGCGCTCTAATTATAACGTGTTATATTAGGTAAACACTGAAAATCATTTTCAAATATGCGAGCAGTACTTATGTTTTTTTTTAGATAAAACAATTATTTTATTATTACTCCAACAAGGATAAAACTTATACAGACTTTTGCAGACGGTGCGATAGCGATGCGATTTACAGGTTGCGGCATGTCGCGTCGCATAGCATAAAGCTTTCACACGGAGCGATTAAAAATAAAAAATTTGTCACCCATGTTGTCGGCTTAGTTTATCTTGCAGGCAGTGCGCAGTCACATAAGTTGTTAATTCTGTGGTGCAGTGTAGTTGTAGTATGAATAATAAGACCAATTATCCTATTGTCTTTGCTACATCGAAGACGAAGGAGAAAACATGTTATGTAACAATCAATTAAATCGACGTTATTAATCGATACATCAAGACGTTATTGGGTACATCAAGAAGATAGCTCAAAACAAACTGGCAAGAATTGTAACCTTGGAATTTTTTTCTCTGACAAATCTCGCGACCAGCAGCGATATATATGGAAATGTGCATTTATTTTAGGGGTCGGTTTAATACCGCACGGAAAAATACCGGACAGTATTTGACCCACAGACGTACTGTACTGCGATGTGATAAAATGCCGCAATTCGTTTCCGGTTTTCTTTGTCGCTTCCGCATAATGTGAAAAATGCTCACAATATTCCATATATTGTGGTGGTTTCGCGATATCGTTGCGATATGCCGCAAACGGAATATCGCATCGCAATCGCACCGTCTGCAAAAGCCCTTATTATAAGTTTATCAAATATTATTTTACTACACGAAATAAACATGAGTTAGATAGCCTTCTTATAAATACCTTGGGTGTGTCAGTAAATATGTTGAACCGTCACTGATTCAATTAAATTTGTTTGTGTTTGCTTTACAATCAATCATATTTAACGTCAAATTACAAAATACTATTAGCATGGTTTTTACCATAAATAGGTGGACGAGAAGCAACAATGCAGTATTGGAATGTTTACAGAAGTTCTGAAGATATGTACGTAGGTGTCACAAAGTAGGAAGATAAAAGAAATTAAAAAAATACCCATTATCTTTTTCGACTCGTCTAATTCGACTCGAGTCGACTAATTATGCCTAAAAAGTAAAATAAGTATAATTAGTTCCGTTAGAAGTTTTTATATAAATTGTTTATACACTCACCGGCAAAATAATCGATCCTCTCAAAATGTTGATGAAATTTGCTTATCAATAACTTAAGTCCGATTTGATTATTTTTTTTTCATCTAGTAGCTAAATTTATACAGAATCTCACAGAGGATTTAAATTAAAAAAACTAGGCAAATGTCCATATTATACAGGGTGACAGAAAAAGTGCCTTTTTACTCTAACTTTAAAACAATATATGGAGTGGCTAACCTATTACACCTTATACTTTCTTATTTTGTTATCAAACTACATCTATTCCTTACATTTTCTTTTTTTATTTGTACAATAATTTTTTTTAAAGATTTAAAGAGTTTTAGAAAAACATTACATTTTACATTTATTTTTATAACAATTATAAAAATTTAACCATAAGGAAAACGACCTGAAAATAAACTGAAAAACCTAATGAACTTAGTACGAAGTGTTTCCCCCACGTGCACGAATAACTGCTGCAATTCGTCTTGGCATGGCCTCAATTAGGTTTTGAATGTAATCCTGGTCGATTTGCTGCCATTCTTCAATTAAAACTTCACCAAGCTGCTGTAAATTTGCAGGAGCTGGTACACGAGATTGTACTTTCCTTCCAAGGGCATTCCACATATGTTCAATTGGGTTTAGGTCTGGGCTTCGAAGAGGCCAATTCATTACTGGGATATCAACCTCGGCTAAATACTCATTAACGATTCGTGCAGTATGCAGCCGGGCATTATCATGCATCAATATAAAATCGTCTCCGATGAACGGCGCAAAAGGAATAACATAGCTCCCCTATTCACTATGACGTTTATGGAAGTCCGTCCGGGCTTCCATAAACACGCCACCCCACACCATTACCGAACCGTCTCCATAACTTACTCTGGGCGAAAAATGGTTTTAGAAGAAACGCTCACCAGTTTTCTACGGTAAATTCTTACACGTTCATCTGATCTGAGACAAAACCTTGACTCGTCAGTGAATAGGATATTCCTCCATTCTTCATAACCCCAATATTTGTGTTCCCTAGCATATCCAAGGCGTTCAACCCGATGGTTTCGTAATAATTCTGGACCCGTTGCAGGTCTCCTTGCTCTCAGTCCAATATCAAAAAGCCGCTTTCTTATTGTTCTATCGCTTAGTTGAACTTACCTAGATTTTTAGAGTAGATTTTTTTCGACCACAATTATTTCTTCTTGTGAATACACCAAACTCACGAAACCGTTTTACAGCTCTCTGAACTTTGCATCTTGACATTCCCAACCCTCTGGCCACATAATATTGTGACCTACCATCATGTACCAAAGCAACGGCTCTCGCATACTCGGTTGCAGAAAGATCCATATTTTTTAAGCTAATCGTATTATTTAAACTAATGATAAACACGCTTAAATGTGACAAATTGTAAACTAACGGTTGTCAGTTTAGTTCTGACAGAAACAATTGTTTATTATAGCCAGCTGTGCAAAAAATCATTCCTTGTTCAACTTTGTTATTACCATAGAAATAAATGTAAACTGTAGCGTTTTTCTAAAACCCTTGTATCTATAACAAAAGTTTTTGTAGCCAATAAAAAAGAACATGTAAGGAATAGATGTAGCTTCAGAACAAAATAAGAAATTATATGGCATAACAGGTTGCCCACTATATATTTATATTGTTTTAAAGTTAGAGTAAAAAGACACTTTTTGTGTCACCCTGTATAATATGGACATTTGCCTAGTTTTTTTTAATTTAAATCCTCTGCAAGATTCTTTATAAATTTATCTACTAAATGAAAAAAATATAAGCAAATCGGACTTAAATTAACAAAGTTATTGATAAGCAAACTTCATCAATATTTTGAGTCGATCGATTATTTTGCCTGTGAGTGTATATTACAATCATAATTAAATAGATTAACCGATTAAGTGTTGAATACACAAATTAATAACAGTTCTGTTTTCAACAATAGAATATAATAAACATAGCCAGTATTAATTATAATAATTTGTTAATGTTTATGATATTTAAAATGTCAAACCGGGTGATATTCCATGAGACAATCCCATTTCAGGACAGCTACCTTCAAATAGTCGTCACTCATCTGACAATTTGTAATAAAATAAAAGTGTTATTGAGAGCATCAACAATTGTGAAAGCAGAAATCGTATCTGATACCTATCTAATAGGCCATTGTTAGACATTTAACTTTGATTATGTATGTGGGCGAGATCATTTAAAAAAATCATTTCCTGTGCATCACAATACACGCATAATTACCCGGAGAGAGATAATTGTTATAATGACATCTATTAAGCATACTATATACAGTTGGTATATACCAACTGTACTCCCAAAACGCCAATTTGATACACAAAACGTTTTTGTTATTGTTTAGCAGATCCTACAATTATCTGTAACGTACAACAATACCAGGATAATTAGTGTTGCAACGAATAGACTAACTATTGTGAAAATAACAAATGTATGAATTTGATCATGGATGTGTATTTCTATTTTGATGTGGATGTTCTCACATTACGCAAATACTCTTAATTACCTTATGTATTTTTACGTGATCGTTAGCAGCGATTGTGCATGATATATGGAAAATTCCTTAGATTTAAGGAAAATCTGCACAATCTGGCAATACCTCACTCGACGATGTGGTAATATCGCATATGGACTGCTACGGAGAATCCCCCAGGGAATCTCCTAGGCCATGATAGAATTAATAAAAAAATCGAAGGAAATGTATTGTACGGAAATATAATACAATCATGGATTGACGCATGACGTCGCTTTATAAATAAAATGCATTAAATTTTCGACAATGTTCATTTAGGTGCTTTAAGGAATTATTTATCCAAAAATATAATTCGTCATCATTATTGAGGTAATGTTCCATGTTGAATAGACAGTAGTGTAATAATTAAAATAAACAAATATAATCACAGAAGAGTTTCAGCAGAATTATTATGTAGATCAAGCAATTGCAACTTCCTACGCAATAGTTGAAGAAAAGCCATGTACTGATATATAATGAACTATTATTCACTCAGATGATTCCGTGATTTTCATCTTCATGAATAAAATTTCTCCTTGTGCGCTCGTAGAATATACTAGTTTAGTGCCAATAAACGTGCGAAAGCAACAGATTAGGAATTGGACATTGGATGAACATCTTGATATATCCATCTTCAAGTAGATTCACGTTGCGAGCAAGTTTTATCCCTATTTTAACATGACCACTACTCTTGAAAATATCATGAAGGTATTAATGATTACAACGCCATATATAACCATATTTCAGTTTATATATTTCAATATAGCTTTTAAAATATTCATTGTCAAAGATACCTGCAATTAATATCATATTTTACTACCCTTTGTGTATAGGTTAGAATTTATTACTCGAATATAATTATCTCTCATCATATAAATCATTTCTTCCTTGGTATTTTGAAGAAAAATGAGCTAATTTTATGTATTAAATGAACAATAATATTTGTTTATAATCCATAAATTGGTTTTATTAGCCTTCACTGTAAAGTGTCTTTATAAGTGGCTTTAATAATTTATTGAAGATTATAAATGTACTGCATTACAATGAAGGATACTACAGCCATATTAAATTGTTATGTTAATAAGAGACTGAATTTATATTAAGCTATTTTACTAAATCATGAAATTCTAGCATCTACAATCAGGTATGGGCAACCATTGCTTAGCTGAGCGCGTAATTTCTGGACTTACCAGGTCGCGGGCCGTAGGCAAGAAAAAACTAGGTAGTAGCGTTATAGTAGTGAATAAAAAAACCACGGAAATTTACACATTTTTTTATTTATTAATTATAATAGCACAATCAATCAGGTATTTTGTGTTCCGCCCTTTCTGGTAGGGTCTGGTCGAGCAGTGTGATAAACGATAAACCATGTAACCTCTTATTTTGCAATAATGCATTCTGGTTATGTGGGTCTCAGAGATTAAGGCTACATCGATTTTATCGTTCCATAAGAATGCTTCTAGTTCATGGGTTTATTTCATTAGCCCATGCCAATGGCTAATGAAGGCTACTATTCTGAGCGTGTTAGCAACCATTTTTATAATTGTTGTCAGCGGCATTTTTGTTGCTGTTTTCCACTTTGATCATTCTTTGGAGAATAATTTTATTGGTCTTTTCCTATTGATCTAGTATGGCATTTCGAGTTTGACGTTTGACAAGTTTGAACATTTGACTTATCCTGTCTGACTCTGCTTTTGTTGTTTTTGCTTCTTTGCCCAGTTCTATTGCCGAATCCAAAAATGAGTACGCCCCTTTGCGGAATAAATTCGAACTGAGGAAAGCGAGTAAAAATTTGTAAACCGTCGTCTAACATTCACGATTCCTCGTTTACGACGTTACTGTTGTGGTTACTGTGGTTTTATTACTCTTTAGTTTGACTGTTGGCTGTGTTTTTTTGCGAAACATTTTCGACCCCCAGGAAAGCGAGTTAATAATTTCCTTCACTTCGTTTACTTTGGTTTATTGTTGGCTGTGTTGTTTTAACGATTTGTTATACTTTTTGTGATTACCATGTCCCTTAAAAGTATTCATAATACAAACTGTTGTGTTTATGGTAGGAACTTGGAACTCAAGAAATGGTAAGATAGATAGATCTCTCCATTTTCACTATTTTCCGGAGAAAAATTCCGGCATTAACGTGAAAATGATAAATGCACTGGGAATCGAGGAAGAGATTGATAAGAGGAAAGCTTGGGAGAAGGTTTTATTAATGGGCAAGCCAGTGACAAACAATATGCGTGTTTGCTCTAATCATTTTAAAACAGAAGATTACTGTTCAAAAGGTAAGGGATATTTATTGAGGTTAGATTAAGTAAAAAACCGCGAAACGCGTAACATAACACAATCTATTTTTGTTTCAGATGTGGACTTAAACAATCTAAGCTTAAGTGACACGCTGCACCTTCCCAAAATTTGCCAGTAAAAAGATCGCTTGCCAGTGCCAAGAGAAAGTCCAACGATTCTGATCGTGAAGATAAATTGAAGAGACGACGAAAGCTCAATGATGAGGCTACTACAAGTATTAGTGAGGTACATTTATGTGAAAGTGAAATATCTTTACCTGTCAACGAGGACAACCATGATCTCGAAAATGTACGAACTTATAAAGACCTCATTGAAGACGAAAAAGTTGCAGTTCATAATCTTCTACGCCTTCATGAGATTTGTAACTATAACGTTGATAAAGAAGTTCAAGTTTGTAGTGTGGACATTGTTACAACTTTTACGTCAACAATAGAACTTAGTTCATAATTAAATTCTGTAACAGGTATACCAGAATGATGGTATACCGACGTCGACCTTCGACCTATTCAGTTCAATCTAAGTAATGTTGTTGACCTTTTTTTTTTGTTTCATAGCCATGACGCCTCGTAGCCATGACGAGTAGGTTTTTCGTACTTGTGTGTTTTGCTTATAACAGTGACCTAATTGCCGCTTATTGTATGAGATGATGAATGTGCCTTGTTGAATTTATTCACTTTTTCCCCGTGCCTGGGCGAACACGCTAGTTCCCTCCCGTATGGGACCTCAGCACCTTCTGACGAAAGTCAGCGAACTAACAACAAACTCTTTAGTTTTGTATCTTGAGAATGATTGTAGGTTAAAACACAAGTATGGGAACCCTTGTAAGTTTTCATTTTACTTTCACCTAAATGTACAACAGCATTATTGCGATTCTTTTGAAATTTGAGGGTTTCTCTGCCATGCTCTTTCCCCTCGTGAATTCAAGGCTGAGTATGGCATGTACTCTTCATTGAAACCGTCCATCATAACCTAAAAATATCGTTTTATATCAGTACAGGTAAGCCGTATAAACATCTATTCTACTTATAAACAAAACTACATACCTTTGTTTTAAAAATCCCTTAAAGTGGATAAACGATTTGTACGTATAAAAATGTCCCAGATAAGAAAATGTTCTCGAGTTTAAGCACAGCACACGAAAACACGTAACGGTACGGAAGAAATTTTACTCGCTTTCCCGATTTTTGCTTACAAACATCAGCGCCCCCAACGGTAATTTTAGTCGCCAATCAACACTTATTTGTATTTAGAGAAGGTTCACGGATAAGCATGAGTTCCCTATAGTCAATAGGGGTAGGTTCAATTAGGCCGCTGTATATTTTTAATATTATAACTTTAAACTTGACATTATTATTAAATGGTCAATGGATCTATGTTACTTGCTATTTTGTTTATAACAGAGAAGAGATTGAACTTTAAGAATATTTTTCAATTATAGAATTTACATTAAAAAAATGTCACAGCACATACATGGAAGTGTGGATGTTGATATCATAATTTTCGTGCAAAAGGAGGGAGTATATATATATATATATATATATATATATATATATATATATATATATATATATATATATATATATATATATATATATATATATATGCAAAACTATAGTGCAAAAGGAAGTATAAACATCGATGCAAATTATAATGCAAGAGGGAAGTATTGAAATGTTTAAACTCATAATTACCCTACGCAAAACCTACGTAACATAATCTAATATCATGGGACTTAGCCTCTTGAACAATATTTACTTAAAATTAAAATATTTTAGATTGGTTATTACCTTATTAAATTTTAGTTTAATCCTTTTGTATTCGAAGCACACACTGTTCACTGATTTCACTTCACTGCTTTGTTGACAATGCTGGATTCTGCTGCTGCCCTCTACCGGAACGCTACTATATTATTAGAACGGGGCTATCTTCTGTTGCACGCCTGCTGCTATCTACCGGAACACTGCCTTACTTTGTAGTACTACTATTTTTGCTATATACGCCCGCCTGTTATTTACCTTGATCTTCTAAACTGTGAATCATCAGATTATCCACTTAATTTATTTTTCTTTCGCCTTTACTTTCTCTCCTTGGAATACTTGCTACACACGTCTATATCCTAGAGACGTTGCCTGCAGACGCTACTCTTATTATCTCTTAATTTCGACGAAAAACACTTAATACCACTGTTAATTTTACTTTTACAACGTTTCTCTTTGGAATTTCACTTATATCTCACTGTATAATCAATTTTCTTTGCGTTTTTACAATTGAATTACAATATTATAAATGTATCATTAGCGCAGCTGTTTCTACTTTGAACGCTATAGCTGAACTCTTTTTCATTATTATTCATAACCACGGATATGCTTCATATAAAACAGTCTCACTTCCTTGGACACGAGATTCGGGGTTTATTGTTATTGTATAATCTGGCCAATCAGATGCACGGCTATTATTATATTTATTTAGCTTTACGTTTAAACTCTATAATTGGAAATATATTTGATTTAATTTTGAATTATAAGTTAAATACACTGATCATATTCACTTTTTGTTGACTAATTTCTGAATTTCAAATAAGCGTCATTCCTACATTGTAGTTTTTCTTCGAGAGTCATGTTCTCGAAACCCGTTTCTATGACGATGCTTTCGCATTAATCTTTTAATATGGACATAGTTTATGTATGCTTGATATTATATAAGTTTTGTTGCGACTTGTCTATTGCAATCATGCTAAATATAGAATTTTGCGCCGATAAGTAACTCAGATATAAAGGAATTAGATTCAAACCAATCAGATGCGTAGGTTGGCTTTGTGTATACTACATGCGATATCTAGCGATACGTGCATGCGTGCAATGTTACTATAGTGGATACGATATATATTGATCACTAATTGAATATTACTATATAATTTGGTATTTTTACTGTATTGAACTACTTTTTAGGCTTTAGATTTTCATTTATCTTAATTTAGAAAATATAAAAACTTCTAAGAGCCTCAAAAATAAATGAAAGTACTTGGAGTATTTCGTGCTTGTAGGTAATATACATTTCTTCCAAATTGAGTACATTCGCTGTCATACAAATTCACTAATATCTAATATGATGCGAAGCGTCGTACAGTTAAATAGAACAAAATATACAAATAGCCCGTCTAGAGCTATCTGTAGAGATAGCTGTATCAATTTGTAACAATTTTCCTATTACAATCACAATTAAAGTAATAGCCGCATTAATAAGAACTTATTTTTGATTAAAATTTCCGCCGTGGCAATAAAAATCAGAACCAACATTAACCAATTAATTAACAAGGCGAGTAAAATCGTCGTGATTATTTGTCACTTAAGAAGATAACGCGATCGGCCAAACAAACGCTCGACAGGAGCCAACTGTAAAAACAATATGTAACTGACTGTCTGACAGTATACCCTTATCAAAACCAATTATACAATATATTCGGTTAAGTGACACTGTATTATTATTATTAAAATTACAGTAGCCCAATGACGGATTATGGTTGAATTCTTAATTGGTAAATTGGGTGACATTATAACTATAACATGTTAAGTTCTTCCTTATAAAGACTAAACATTAGCTACTGGTTGAGCCTAGGAGCGTAAAATACAGATCTTATCGGGCACTTGTGTATACATCTTTGAATAATTAATTATCGGTGACATCAACTTCTGATTTAAGAATTTAAGAAGGCCTGTTTGGGTTTTTTAAGTCCCACACCTACACGCTTTGTAATTAATACCGTGAAGATAATACCTGACTAGAAATTATAATTTCTAATGGATTACGTAAGGATTTTTGAGCGATGGGATTTCTTCGGTCAATAATTAATTATTATTGTCACTTTCGTTAATTAAAGACGGAGATAGGGGAGTGAGCAGCCAGATACTTGCGGAGACGATTCAGGTGTAAGAGATTGTACGTATATTATAACTATGTATCACTGCGTGACCTGAGCAAACAGCTATGTCTTAAAAAATTCACGGGCGATAAATGATTAATTAAATTAAAAAAATGATTCATTATGTTAAGACTATATTATAGTTACAATTAATTAAACTGACTAATTATTTAAATAATTTCTAACTGGTAAAAATTCTTGTACTTCTGGATACTGAGATACCTACTTAAAATAATAATACTTTAAATAATTTACAAAATAGTGTTCGTCACATGTTTCATTGAAGGATATTTTCCCGAAATTTTTAACTATAATAAAGTTGTAAATACTCACTATTATTTGAAAAAAACAATGACTTACCATTACCAATACAATAGTTCTTATATGCCATAGAACTCACATTAAATTGCACATTTTTTCAATGCAATAATACATATTACAAACAAACATTTGGCTGTGCAATGGGTTCACTAAATCCAGTTATGCAATATTGCTAAACTGCCTTTCCAACTGAACATAAAAATCGATTCTAAATAAATTTAATAGTTACCATCCAAGAATACAATTTACAGATGAAATCGAATCAGAAAATAAGACAAATTTCTGAGACTTAACTCTTATAAATAATAAAACTGAAATATTAACAAAATGGAATAGAAAAACAACATGGTCTGGCAGATATACCAATTTCAACTGAAAAAAACATTACAACCATAAGAAACTATAATAATTGGTATTGCAGACAGATTGGTATTGCCATTTTTAGAAAAGAATGCATAGAAAAATCAAAATATGTTTTAATAAAGAATAACTATCTTTTTTCACTCATCTCAATCAACGAAATTTTCATAAACAGAATTCACAAATACTACAACTAATACTCATAAAACATATATTGCCTTATCATATATACCACAACTACTATCAGAAAATGTATATGATATTCACACGGTACACAAAAATACAAATATCTTAAAATTCCTTACACAACATTAAAGGACAAAAATCCACTTGAAAAACTACATACTGTATGTACGAAATTCCATGTAAACTATGTAATGAAGTCTTCATTGGTCAAACAGTGCAACTTCTTGAAGAACGGTTAAAAGGTCACAAATATTACAGCTCTAAAAAAACATTCTAACGAAACAGGTCATCAATTTAACTACGAAAATACTAAAGTTATTAATAAAGAACAAAATTATAAAACAAGGCTAATTATGGAATCAATTTATATGCAAAAAAATCCTAATGCATGTACCTAATAACAAAAAAAGATACAGAACATCTTTCTACAATCTACAATTTAATATAAAAATATTATACAAATTAACAAAAAATATTCTGTCTATATTATAAACTTATATAGTGTTTGTAACTTCGAAATATTAGACATTACAAATTTTCAAAGGATACTGTTTTGGTTTCCTCTCGGTATATATGGGATGTAAAATTATTAGCCCCAGTTCCCACAGAGAGACCAAACAAAATTAACTAATTTTAATGAAGAAAAAAAAAGAGTTGGTGATTTGCTTTTACCTACCAGGGCGCCACCAGTGAATAAGGTCACTGGGCCTAATTTAGCTCGCCGGAGAGTATAAAACCCTCAAACTCACGTGGATTCGGGGGCCGCGAAGATCCGTTATAAACAGTGAAGTAGGAAGCAACTGATTAGGAACACCAACCACTCTCCACGCCTTCAGCTGCTCTAAGCTTGATGTAGCACACAGTAGACACAATTAAAAAGCACAATTAGTTTTTCACAAATAAAAAAGTAATAATATGTCACTTACAATGACAAGCAAAAAATTAATTAATTAATCTCTGTAAAAATTAAAATTAGAAGGCCAATGTCAAGATTGACGTAAATTAATAATGAAAAATCAGCTATCCCATTTCACAACAATACCCACAATTGCCGCAATCGGATATCGGGGCATTATTTATTGCATTAACTTTTCTTACAGCAAGCTAAAATCGTCACTATAAAGGCGCTTTCATTCAACAAGTTGTTGTGTTTTGATAGAATACTAATAACTAATCAATTTTAACATAAAACCCATCAAAATAATAAACTAAATTAAAGAATAACTATAGTACTTCTATTTCAAGAATTATTGTTGACCCCACGTTACCACAAAACGTTCGATGTTATTAGGCAATTTTGACATTAAAATGAATGCCAATGATGCCGATGTGACACGGCGAGGAACGTGTAAAAAGGATCCGTAATATTTGAAATGGAAACATTCTTATTCTGCATCACATTCACCATCTAATGGTTTTATATTATGACGAAAGGTCATAATATAATGTGATCAATATTTTGTTATACTACATGATAATGCCATAATGTATATACAATCATTTGTATATACCATCATTTGTGTTTCCTTAAATTCCTGGAAATCGGTTATACTTGACAACGCTGTTAAAAATGCGGCAGCAGGTGTGAAGATATCGATATAATGAGGATTTTTGCTAGGGGTCTTATGTCTCATATTTCGATGTTACAAACATACGTACATACATACCTACTTACTATAAATATACATCTACATAATATTAACATACTACTGGATAGGGCTGGAACCTTTGATGTAACTGTAACACTCGGAGTTGTTTCCACAAACACCAAAACACTTTCACTTCGCTCGACGCGCGTTTCGCCAACCAAGTTGGCATCATCCGGAGACGATTAAAACTAATCTTAAACTACAAAATCTACCATATTTATACTATTTTTCCGGTGACGTCACTAATGATATCACCGTGAAATTTACGCGTGACTAATCACGCTTCAATGATCGGTTGCTAAGCAACGCGTAAAGCGGGCTTCGGTATGATATCACCGGTATGATGGCTCATCTGAAATTTACGCGTGACTAATCACGCTTCAATCATCGGTTGCTAAGCAACGCGTAAAGCGGGCTATACGGGATAGGTCCCTTGTCGCTATTCATACTACTATTATATTTTACAATTTCTATGCTCTCAAATGCATCCAAATTCGAATGATTTCATTGATAAGGTCAAGAATATTCAATTGCAAGAGGGTGAAATTTTGATTTCCTTTGATGTTTGTTCATTATTTCCTAGTGTACCAATTCCACAGACCTTGGACTATCTTGAGGATTTACTCGAATTAAACAACTATATAAGAGAAGTAATAGAAGAATATATAAACCTTACAAAACTTTGTATGAAACAAAATTGCTTCCGTTTCAATGACAAGTTTTATGAACAACATGAAGGAACCGCAATGGGTAACTGTTTATCGCCTTTCATTGCTAATGTCTTCATGAGTCGAAGAGTTTGAAACTGAAGCAAAAGAAGAATTCGAGTATTTTCCTACGATTTGGCTTAGGTATGTGGATGACATTTTTGCCGTATTTGACACTAAGATTGCGGATGTAGAAAACTTCATTTCCAAATTAAATAGTCGTTTCACTTCTGTAAAGTTTACATATGAACTAGGACATAATGGAAAACTTTCATTTTTAGATGTATTAGTAATTAAAAATAGTAATAATAGGTTAGAATTTGATATATATATAGAAAATATACCAGTACGATCAGATATATCCCTAATGACTGTCACCACTGCTATCAACATAAAATGGCAAGTTTCAATTTTCTTGTCCATCGTTTACTAAGTTTCCCTCTGAGTAATGAGAGATTTGAAAAAGAGAAAGTATTAATTAAAGATATAGCTGTGAGTAATGGTTATCCTAGAGATATAGTTGAAAAACTAATTAGGAAGCGTAAATTTAAGGACACACTTCGTAATTCTACGACCTTTCAAAAGGATATAGAGGCTCCAAAATATGTATCCATCCCGTACGAACCCCGGTTTACTCGTGGTTTGAGTAAGGTTTTCAAAAACGTGGGTATAACAGCGATTCATTCGTCGAGCAACAAATTACAACAACTTTTAGACAATCCAAAGGATAAAATTGTTCCAAATGAAAGGTCTGGGATTTACGAAATTAGTTGTAATGATTGTGATCGAAAATATATTGGACAAACGAGACGGTCAATTAACACCAGATTTAAAGAACATATGGCTCATCTAAAATATGGAAGAACAGATAAGTCTAGTGTTGCACAACATGCTTTTGACAACAATCATAGAATAGATATTAGTAATTTAAGATTAGTTAGAAATGTGACCAATAATAGACAGTTGGATGCGTTTGAGAGCATAGAAATTGTAAAATGTAATAGTAGTATGAATAGCGACAAGGGACCTATCCCGTATAGCCCGCTTTACGCGTTGCTTAGCAACCGATGATTGAAGCGTGATTAGCCACGCGTAAATTTCACGGTGATATCATACCGTAGCCCGCTTTACGCGTTTCTTAGCAACCGATCATTGAAGCGTGATTAGTCACGCGTAAATTTCACGGTGATATCATACCGTAGCCCGCTTTACGCGTTTCTTAGCAACCGATCATTGAAGCGTGATTAGTCACGCGTAAATTTCACGGTGATATCATACCGTAGCCCGCTTTACGCGTTTCTTAGCAACCGATCATTGAAGCGTGATTAGTCACGCGTAAATTTCACGGTGATATCATTAGTGACGTCACCGGAAAAATAGTATAAACATGGTAGATTTTGTAGTTTAAGATTAGTTTTAATCGTCTCCGGATGATGCCAACTTGGTTGGCGAAACGCGCGTCGAGTGAAGTGAAAGTGTTTTGGTGTTTGTGGAAACTACTCCGAGTGTTAATATTAACATAACTAAAATTAGAGTAATAATAAAATATAAAATAGCCCAAGTTCGTAGGGTTTTCTTGACTGTTCTTCCCTATGATGCTAATCGAACAGTCTAGCAATCATTCCCTTTGCCCAGCCTACAAAGCAAAAATTGGACTCACAGATATACCGTATTGCATATGCGACGAATTAGCTGACCAACAACACATTATCTTGGAATGTCCATTAGAGTTTATCAACATTAATACCCTGTATGAAAAACTCATAACAAAAAATGTACAACTCCCCATTAACCTACCGTATTTGCTAACGTATACTAACCAACATAATTTATATAACATATTGTACAATCACACAAAAACCATTAACATTAAATTGTAAGTACCAGCTATAGATCCTAACATATATAGTAAATAGGCAAATTTTATTTATTTAAAAAAAAATAAAATAAATGAATAAACAAATAAATAAAAAGAAAAGAGGAGCAGATATAATAATGACAAAAAAAAAATATGGCATATAGAAAACAAAATATAACAAATATAACAAATAAAATAAAATGTAACATTTTAATGATGGGTGCATACCAGGTACCAATCATTTAATTAAATAGCCTGGCTAATTGGTTCCATCCAGTGCCATTTAACACATATCACACACACAGTAACCAATCAATAAAAGCCATTACTTACTATATGACAGTACATTTCTAATAGTTTATACAATTATATATTCAATAGTTGAATAGGGGAAATGTGTGAAGCAAATAGGAAAATTTTAACGACAGGGATGATATGTAATATACTGGTAAGTAGTGATATTCCACTTTGAAAAGCTAAACAGAATTTAATGCATTATTTAAGTTTTTTTATTTTTTGCTTTGTTGTCAAAATAATCTACAAATATAAATAAACCCTAATATTATCCATAGGTAAAGATATATCGTTTAGTTTTTGAGATATTACAAAAACTGTGAGGTGTTTAATTCTCTGTGATACTCTCCATGTAAAAGAATGTTGGTCCTAGGTCATTATGTTCCTGAGATATAGGTGATCAATATTTTAACCTTTTAAGGGAGGATGGAGGAGAACGACGCGGGGATGGGGGTGGCAAGATGGATTTTTGTGAATAGGAAGTCACCCTTATTAACATTAACGCCATAGGGGTTGC